>PVKE010009542.1:0-44545 GCA_004027555.1 Craseonycteris thonglongyai
CCTCGGGGCTTCAAAGTGAGCGCTTTACCCACTAAGCCATCTCAGCTTTTCCCATTTTTATTTTTTTAAAGATTTATTTTTATTGTTTTTGACAGAGAGAGAGAGAGATACAAAGACAGAGAGAAGGGGGATGACCCAGAACAGTCTCCATAGTTGCACATCATCGGTTTTTCCACATAGTTTCATTCCACAGGTGGGCACGGGGCTGCACAGGGCAGGAACTGGGCCGGGGTCTCACCCTGGTGAGAACCAAACTGGGGGAGCTCCCAGTTCAGCATATGGGTCCACATGGGCCGGGGCCGGGATTCCATCCTCGGTCCCTGGGACTGCAAAGTGAGCGCTTAACCCAATGAGCCATCCCGGCTTCCCCAAAATATTAATTTTTTATTATTTTTTAAAATTTGTCTATTTATTTATTTATTTATTTAATTGTTTTTGACAGAGAGAGAGAGAGAGAGAGAGAGAGAGAGAGAGAGAGAGAGAGAGAGAGAAAGAGAGAGAGAGAGAGAAACAGAGACAGAGAGAGAACTGAACTGGGGGCACTCCCCAGTTCAGCACATGGGTCCGCACGGGCCGGGGCTGAGATTCGATCCTGGGTCCCCGGAGCTGCAAAGTGAGCGCTTAACTCACTGAGTCACTCTGGCTTCCCCAATATTTATTTTTTAATCACTTAAAATAAGAATGAAATACCTGTCACATTAACATAAATATTTTATTTAAAATATATATGTTTTAAATTAAGGCAAAACATTTAGTGAGCAAGTGGCATTGTTTCACAAATCTCTTTAATATCTGACTTAATAGAAGACAACTGGATTCTCATATCTGTTACTGCATTCAAGCTATTATGATAGGTTGTTTTGGTTGAAGTATAGAAAGAAAATCTAGTCCCATAATATGGTGGGGAAAGGAAGAAGTATTATATTGGTTTTTTTTAGTTAATTGTGGATATTCTTCTTTGATATTATACCAAGTCTGGATAAGTGGTTGTTTCTTAAAGGTTAGATTGCATTTTGGACTCTGAAACCTTATCAGATGAACTCTTAGTGTTCTTTCACATTAAAATAATTTGTCTATCTTCCAATTTCAATGGATCTTTTACCAATGTATGATTTTTATGTCACCATTGGTTATTTGTAAATTATTGGTTCACTGAATTATGTAGATACTACTAAATGATGATCCATTTTATTACATGATATAAAAAACCATATTTAGTAATATCCAACCTTATATCATCAGAAAATACTAAATATTAGAAAGTTCATAGTACAGGTATAAATTTTTCAAAATTCTCACTTTCACTTGAAAGTGCAATTTTACTTTCATTAACAAAATACCATCAGTTATTTTCCTTGAAGTGATGACATTTCATTCATTGTAAAGAAAAGGGTCTCCAAAGTACTCAAGTCTAAATAAACATAGTTTGCTTCTCAGTCATTCTTTAAGTAAAAAGGGTGTTCTCTTAAAAAAGTAGTTAGTTTAGCTTTTAACCCAAGTGATCACACACAAGTGCTTGGCTTTAAAGATCTATTTATTTATTTATTTATTTGTTTGTTTATTTTAATTTATTTATTTTTATTGTTTGAGAGAAGGAGAGAGAGAAAGAGAAAGCAAAAGAGAAGGAGCCCCAGAGCAGTCTCCATAGTTTAGTTGTGACAGTTTCAGTCCACACAGGTGGGTGTGGGGCCACGTGGGGTGGGAACCTAACTGTGGGCCTGCCTCATGAGAGGTGAGAACCTTCAACACGGGGCTCCGCAGTTACCAGTTGAACCGCAGTTCAGCATATGGGTTTAGCACGGGCCGGGGCTGGGGTTCAATTCCTGTACCTCATGGTTGCAAGGCAAATGCTCAACCGTCTGAGCTATCCAGCTATTCCCTACTTTGCTTTAAGACAAACATCAGAGGTATGCAAAAGAGGTGTTTTATGTGTACATCCTAGTTCATCACATACAATGTTAAGAGGATATTTACTCATGTGGTAAAGATTTAATAATACCTTTAGAAAAAAGTTTAAATTTAATAAACATTTAATAAAATAATTAATATTTTACTGTTCATTAGGGACTACAAGGACGTACATGGCAGTGAAGAAATACAGGGACTCCTAGGTCAGCTTGGTGCTACTGCCTTGATTAGGGCTAAGGTCCCAGCAGTTTTAACCACCATCGTTTTTGCACAACCAGTCCAAATGTCAACACAGTGAGGAATGCAGCTATTATAACATCTTATTATTACAATGAACATATTTTGATCCTGTGGACTCACTGAGAAGATCAAGGGGACCTCCAGGTGTCTAAGAGAGCACACTTTGAGAACTGCTAGTATTTTTTGAGAAAGGAAAGAACTTATCCACTACCTGATATTCACAGAGGGGAAATGAGGATCTCCAAGTAGGAGCTCCCAATCAACAGTAAGCAAAATGATCCAGGGACTTCAGCAGCTGGGGACTCCACCAACTGCTATCCATAAATGAAAATGAAAGTGAAAATGAAAATGTTGCTTCCTTGACATGTCATTTATTTGGAAGAAGCTTTAAGTGCTGAATTCTGAAAGAAGCCAAGAAGCATTTGCAGCAATGATCCACTGTAGTGTTGAGCTTAGCTCAAGCACCGAAGCCATTTTCAGTAAGCTTTCAGATGATCACATCAGGGTTCATCTTTTATATACTCTAGGGTCTGGCTCAGAAAGAATAATTTTTTCCACCTATGAGTAGGAAATACTAATAATGATTTAAAAAAATTAAAAATAAAAACTTCTCTCCTGCTCTTTAGCCTCTAAGAGATTAATTTTCTGGTAATCTCTGTATTTCTGTGAAGCCACCATAAAAGAAATTCAGAATCCAGCTTAGAAAATAATTTAACCTAAAGAACACTAAAATCAGGAGAGGTCTATAGGACAAAACTCGCTTCCCTAGTGGTACTCTCCCAGGAACACAGACCATAATTAAGGAAACTAGCACCACTAGACTATTTAAAAAAAAAAAAAGTTTTACAACAGTATTTCTACCACTCAAGAAGAGGAAGAATTTCATAACAATATATGATCTAGCACATCACTAGACAAAGAAAATTCATGGGAGAAAAAACTGAAGGAAATGTGAAAAGAAGTACTCCTATAAAAACTGGAAATAATCCTTACAATATAGTATTAAATTATATTCACTTTCATGAAGTGCAGTCTGAGTTAAGAAGAGTCTGTAAATACTAATTGATTGTCTAGTAGTATTTAAATAATTGCCATCTATTCATTCATTAGGCTTAAATCTTCATGTAGACATTTAAAACGATGGGGTGTGGAGGTTTTCAAACACGGCCATAAACATTTCAAAGTACCTTTCATTGAGAGGTAGGGTCTTTGTCTTGTTCCTTTGAATTTCATTGACCCTGTGGCTGCTTCAGCTATTGCAGTGCAGCTGAGGTGATGCTAAATTATAGGACTTCTGAGGCTGCAGCCTCTACTTTGTTCACTGGGAACATTTGCTCTTGGAGTCTTGACTATCATGAGAGAAGTTTGGCTATCCTACAATGCAATGCCAGAGAGACCACATGTTGACATTCAGCTTCACAGTTCAACTGAGCCTAACCTTCAGCATCATAGGCTTAGTCCTGAACATGAGAGTGAAGAAGACATCTTGGAAGTGGATCCTCAAGCCCCAGTCTCTCAGGTCACTTCTAGCTACACAGGTCACTGTAACTGAGGCTCCGACAGACAACGGAGCAGAGAGACTTTGCCCCGCTGCCCTTTCTGAATTTATCTTACAGAACCCATGAGTATAAAAAAGTGGTGGTTGCTTTACACCATTATGTTATGGGATGGCTTGTTACTTAGCAGTATGTGACTGAAATGGGGGTGTGGGTATCTTCTAGATAATTACGAGCCCACCAACTTCACTTGTAACTGATGGATCCACTTTCTCTACACCTGGTTCATTTAGTCACTTTAGCAAAGACAGCAGCTAAATGAGACTGGGAATGGCCTGAGATCAATCAGCAAGAAAGGTGTGTAAAAGCTCAGCAAGTTTCTTTCAAAGCTGCTTTGTTGTTGGATATGATGACTTGGCCTACTTATTGTGCTATGTGTGTGCTACGCAAAGCTCTGAAGTCCATCCTAGGATTGAGTACAACTGAGAAATTTTTGCAGTTATTCTTATTCTGTGAGATGAGAGTGCAGTGCAAGGTCTGTGAAAATAAAACATTAAAATGACACTTCAAAGAGCCGTTAACCATTCCAACAGTGAAGGTCATAATATTTATATACCTTCTTAAGTCCCCTGAATTTTAAATATCTTGTGGTTTTTAATTTAGTGCCCAACATAAAATTTTTTTCCACTCCCAAACCTGTCTTAATCTCTTGATTTACTTGCCTATGTAAAGGCAATTACAAGGAAGAATTTTAGGAGTCACTGAAAACCTAAGCCATCCCTTATCCACAAAAGGTAGAAAACTTGGAGCAAAAACATCATAGCCACCAGCTAAGTTCCATAAAGTCAGAGTTTTGTTTTGTGATTTGCTGTACCCCCTGGTACCTAGAATAGTGCTTAGCATGTAGTAGGTGCTCAATAAATATTTATTGAATAAATTATTGAACATGACAGACCCTGAAGGCTGAGCTACTACAGAAAAAAGAAGAGAAAAAATATTCACAAATTTTCTGAGGCAAAAACTGCTCTCATTGTATATTTTGGTCATTATTAAACAAAAGTGAAATCAATCAATAGATTATCAGCTATCTATCTATCTATATCTATTTTTCTTTTTTATATCTAACTTTCTATCATCTACCTATATACTAAGTGTAACATATAACATAGTATACATAACATGCATGTATTATGCATATTATATTATATATACTAAATATATAATATAATACAATCATACATTATAATTACATATATTATATTTACTATAACGTAGTATACATAACATGCATGTATTATGCATATTATATTATATATACTAAATATATAATATACTACAATCATACATTATAATTACATATATTATATTTACTATATATAAATAAATATAAACATACATGCGTATATAAAATAAAGATAAGATTTTCTATAGAATTTACTGAGTTTTCTAATGTGAAAAGGAAAAACTCTGGGCATGAATTTAGTATTTGGGATAGGATGAGGAAAGAGTGTATAAGGTAGAACAATTTAGTGAAAAGACAAAATCAAGTTAAATTTTATCTGACTGCAGGATGGATCCTCCTCAGCCCCATGTTTCCATAATCTATTAAGAGTTTTCTTCTATGAGGCAATAGCAAGTGGCATACAAATCTAGGCAACTGAAGAAATGGTATTTTGTAGGAAAAGATTTTTTTACTTCTGTTTGATGATCTTTTTCAGATTTGTTGGCAGATTTGTTTCTGCTTTGTACCAATGCTCCCAGTACAAATGCATGTGAAATTATTGGTCACAAACCATTATTTACAAATTGTAGCATAATCAGGAATAGTAATCATGATGCTGCTGCTGAAAGTGATGAAGATAATAGTGATCTCATGTGTTATGTTTATTACACGTGCTATCACATTTAGGTCTCACATCTACTCTCTAGAGAAAGTATTATTACTATCTTCACTCTTATTTTTTGAGAACAAGAAACAAGAGAGTAAGAAAGGTTTTTATATCGGGGATGCCCAAAAAAGGTATACACATTTTAAGAGATGTTATGTGTGTATTACTTTTCAAAGTTGAATTGAATTATGGTAGCAATGTGTAGGATGATGTTTACTCAAAAGATGGCATTCATCAAATGAATGCTAACATCACTACGTGACAGGCAGGGCAGTCAAAGAAAATGGTAGAAGTATGGCTGCCTTTGGATGAGTGTGAGACCATTTTGAAGTGCTATTTGAAATTTTAGAATGTTGTGGAAGGACAGCAACAATGGAGGCGTGAATATGCAATAGAACCTCCAACATGCCTAACAATGGCATGCATTCGTGATAAGTTTAAGACTCGTGGTATATTGAAGCAATGTGCACAGTGACACAAGTGGACACTTCGGTCAACATAGCTCAAGCAGTAGTTCGCTGTAATCAGAAGTGTCTGGAAGCTGATGGCAACCTCTTTGAACACCTCTTGTAATTGCAGAAGTCAAACATGACTTGTATTTATTTTTTCTTATCAGCATATATTGAGTATTGCAATTTTAATACAGTTTTTCCTTTCTTAAAATGTGTATACATATTTTGGAACCCTCTGTATTGCCCAATACCACATATATAGCAGAGTCAAGATGCAAACCTTAGGCTCTTTGACTGCAAAGTCATAGACTGTATCACCTTAGAAGGTTTATTAAGCTTGTCTAACCCATGTCCTACTCTGAAGGTATAAGCACAGGTCCCTCACGTGAGTCTAGTGCTATTGTAAGTACATTTCTACATAAAAGAAACTGTAGCTTCCTTTTATTTTTATTTGTTTGTTTATTTGTTTATTTATTTATTTATTTATTTATTTATATTGGTTGTTTTTTTTTTTGACAGAGAGAGAGAGAGAGAGAGAGAGAAACAGAGAGAGAACTGAACTGGGGGCACACCCCAGTTCAGCATATGGGTCCACACGGGCCAGGGCCGGGATTTGATCCTTGGTCCCCAGCGCTGCAAAGTGAGTGCTTAACCCACTGAGCCATCCCGGCTTCCCCAGCTTCCTTTTAAAAAGGACAGCAGTCCCCCTCACTCATGTCAATTTGGTAAACATCTAGTCCATTTCAGCAGGGCTGTGGCCTGCTGTCCAATCAGGCTCACTCTCCAAATTAGGCCGGTGCTCAGAGATGAAAAAGAAAAGTCAGCTGACTAATGTTGGTCTCAATGTGTTAGTAAAGGATCTCTCAATTACAAAGCTATAAAGAATCGGTAAACAGAGCTCTTAGTGGACACAAATGTGATCCTGAGAAGCTCCCCATCCTTGGGAGTTAAACAAGTGACCAGTCCCACTCACTGAGCTAAGCCCCTGTGCATGGTAAAGCCTGAGAGTCTGGAGGGTCTGTGTTTCCAACCACGTGCCAGGTGATGATCACAGCTAAGGCAGGCTGAGTATCCCTCTCTCTTGTAACACAGCCTTTGCACACAGGTAGTCTGAACGTCCTCACAGTATGGCAGTCTCAGGGTGGTCGGTCCTCTTACCTGGTAGTTGGCTTCTCTTAGAATCAGCATTCTAAGACACTTCTCTATGCTACGGTTATCTAAGAGCTTATGGCTATTTTATATCTGCCACAGGGTCCATGACTAAGGTGACCAGACGTCCCGCTTTTGGCGGGACAGTCCCGATTTTTAACAATTTGTCCCGTGTCCCGCGGCTTTTTTAAAAAGTCCTGATTTTTGGAAAGAATGCACGACAAGCTAGGGAACAGCGGGACATAGATCAAATTTTTCATCAAGAACCCCCTCCCCCCGGTCAATGGTGTCCCGCTTTACTGATGTTAAAATCTGGTCACCTTACATGACCCCCCAAACACTAAACACTTGATCTAATATAACTGCCTCAGGGTAAAAATGTAAGTCTGGGTCTTGACAGCAGATATGCTAAGAGGTCTCTTGATTCTTGTCCTGTGTTCCTTCCATGGGAGGCAGGGGAGCACACAGGTTAGTGACATAATCTTTAGAGTCACAGAATCTTAGGTCCAAACTCTGGCTACATCCCTCATTAGCTGTTTAACTTTGTGCTGGTTATTCTTTAAGCCTCAGTTTCCTCCTCCGAAAAATGAAAAGCGTAATAGCCTTTACTTATAGGGTTGTGTGATGTTTGGGTGGTAGATGATCAGCAGTCAAGAAACATTTAACTGTTATTGTCCAGTCTCCCAGTTATACACTTTCAAGGCATTCTGAACTTTTCTTTATAGCACTTATCACAACTAGAATCAAATTTTCTGTATGGTATCTGCCTTTTCCTTCAGATTATACATTCTTTAAAGGCTGAAATCATATGTTTTGTGTTTGGCTTTATCCCTAATGCCCAGCAGAGTGCCAGACACACAGGGTACATACATATTGAATGAATGAATGTTTTTTATGTATACAGAGTTGCTGGGTGTAAGTGTTAAGTGATCTGAAAAGCATAGAATTGGAAATTATGAGTAATGAACCTTCTAAGCTACATGTTAGCTTCATTCCTTCTATAGAACTTCTGCTACTTTATTATGAAGAAGGTCAAGAAGGACTATTCAGAGAACAAAAAGAGACAATTCTTCTCTTTGAGAGGGCCTGGCTCAGGAGTGACAGAATGAAAAAAAAAAAAGGAGTGTAGGTAATAGTGAGCCAGAAAGCCCAGAGACCAGAAAAGACAAGATTTCAATGGGGGACATTAGCATAGCTCTGGACTGGACCAAATGAGAGGGCACATCTGCAGTCAGTTGTCATACCCTTTTGTGGTCAGTGAGGCAAAGCAGAAAGACGTCAGGAGGCAGAGACAAGGCAGATGCAGGAAAAGAGTGAGAAGAAGGGTATAGGTCACCCTAAAAAGTACAGCAGGCACTGCAATTAGTCCCATTGGTTGAGAGGAAAGGCATTCTTATAGATGCCAAGGGAAGGTTCTCTGACTCACAGCTTTCAGGACACAATTGGGTCTTTGCAGTAAAATTCATGCTTAGCATGAGCTTTGGGTCAAAGTGATAAGAGGGTTTCTTGCCTCTGTTTCACGCCCTGAAACTTACAGAGTGCTCGGTTATTAAACAGCCTCCAAGGATCACATGCCCAGTTAGGAAAGTGATCAGAAGGTAACAACTTGTTCCAGCTTGCTGCCACCCAAAAGCGTTCCTGTCATCTTTATGTCAAAGAGAGGAAAGACATGGGAAATCTTAAATATCAGATCATTCAGATAAAATTCTTCATCTGACAAGGCAGTAGAATAAATCAACTGTAGAAAAATAAAGTTCAAAAGAGATAAGGCCTTATTATTAATTCTATTTAAAAAAAAGTCTGCATATCAAATGACTGCTATTTGTGGATTTAATAGAGGAAGAAAATCAGAGTGTGTGCTTAAACTTCTAATATGCCTTAGCCATTCTTGTTATCAATAACCTACAGGTAAAAATGCATATGCTTAATTAAAAAAATAAAAATAGACTATTAAGTGAAAGTTTTATTTTAAGATATCTTTTATTGTTTGAGAGAAGGTAAGAGACAGAGAGAGACAGAGAGAAGTAGGGAGGGCACAGAGCAGTCTCCATAGTTGCACATCATTAGTTTTGTGACATAGTTTCATTCCACACAGGTGGATGTAGGGCCGCATGGGGCAGAACCCAACTGGGGGCCTCCCTCATGGGAGGTGAGAACCTTTGCTGCCATCCTGGCAGTTACCAGTTGTGCTGCAGTTCAGCATGTTAGTTTGCACAGGCCGGGGCTGGGATTCGATCCCCAGACCTCTCAGTTGCATGGTAAGTGTTCAAACTCTTGAAATATCCTGGCATCACCTAAATGAAGTTCTTATTTGAATATAGCATGCGAATAAAAAAGTATCAACTGATTTTCCTGCATGTTTTGTGGACTTCTAGTAAGCTTAATAACTGGTGTCATTAGTTCTAATAAGCTTAATGATAAGTGTCTTTGACATTAACAACAATGTGTCTCATTGCCTTCTAGTCACAACACAGATACTTGCCCAGGGGTCCCACACTGGGAGAAGTAGAAAGGTCTAAGAGACTTCAAGATTGTGTGCATAGAGAGGGTGCAAGGGTCTGGGAATGAGGAAGTAGAGCTTAGGACAAAGGATGTGTGGCTTCTTCTCATCAGCATATCTTCAGCTATAAAATGTAGCCATGCTAATATGGCATGTGACAAACACAAAAGCTTTTTTCTATGATTACTTGCTTGAAGCCAAATCACACAGGCTACAGGATGGATCTCTGAAGGACACAGCTACACCTCTTCTTTATGCTGAATTATCACAACACAGGTCTTTGGGCCGGTATTGCTTGTTGGATGTCAGCGTCACCAGTCTGGGATGTCACCCTCACCCACCCATGTGACCCCAGAGCACTGCTCCTGTCAGTGGGACTGACTCAGGGTTCCTGCTTTCTGCCACCTCTTTCTTTTCTTCTCTCTATTTATGCCTTGTACAACCCAGCTGCTAGTAACACCTGAGACCCCAGACGAGGCTCACTGACACCCTCACTCATGAAGCTGCTTGCTCTGGAGCTAGCAGTTTTAGGGGAGCTCAGAGAGAGGGCCACACAGGCCCAGAGTGGGCCACCACAAATGACCAATCAACAAGAGGCAGGATCAACGTGGAGGGGCCTTAAAGGGGTATAACAAATCCAGGATTCAAAATGTAATGATGGAGATCCACTCCCACTTGGCCACTATCTAGTTCAAGTCTCTCAAATTCAACAAACCTCCATGCTCTGGTGTAAACTGCAAATGAAAATGTGTCCCAATGAGGAAGGCAGAACTCTGGCTCTGTGTTTCTGTAACTTGGGCCTGTCCATGTCAGTGCAGCATGTAAGATGGTTCACGCATTAATATGGAATCCACAACATATGAGAATGACCCCCCCAATGGAATTTACTTATAAAAAATGGTTACTTATTCTTACGTGTTTACACTTCAAGTACTCTTTGGTTGATGAAATACACTATCGAGACACATATTCCACTGCTCAAAACAGTTTTTGAACTTGTCGATTTTGATGCCTTTTAGTGCTTCTGCCATTTTTTGTTTCACCTCTTCCACATCGACAAAATGTTTCTCTTTGAGGACCATTTTCACCTGGGGAAACAAACAAAAAAGTCACTTGGAGGGGTGAGTAGGGAGGATGGTGCATGGGGTGTGTGTGTGGGGAGTCAATGCCATTTTTGTCAAAAATTGCTGAATGTTCAGCACAGTGTGGGCAGGTGTCTTGTCATGTGGCACATTGTTCATACAAATCACCCGTCATGAGATGGACACATGTGTTGCAAGAGCCTCCAAAAAAAAAAAAATTTACTGAAGCCAAACGCAGCCTCTCACAACAAGGGCAGCTGGTGCCCTGATGCAGATGGGTTCCTAGAACACTCACCTAGCAGAGGAAGCCTGTACTACAAGGGGCTGCTCTCTAGAAGATAACTAGTTTTTTTTGGGTCCTCCCTGGTATCCCTCAGCACCCATAGAATATAACAATCACCTGCTGGGCAACCCTGGAGTAACACAATTAAACCAAAGAACAGGGAATTTGTAATCAGGGACTTGAGGCCGATTTTGATGAAAGATTTTGACAGCACCTCTTCATGTAATAAGGATCATAAGGAAACAGCACAAGGTTCAGAACAGCATTCCTCAAACAGAGACACTGGCTTGTTTGTGAGAATACATTCTACAGATGCAGGCCAGCAACCTGAACCGAAGATCAAAGTTCACAACTGAGATCAGGCGTGCCTCCAGGAAGCACGTCGGTGTCATTCACTCTCTTGGCTTTCCTTGGTCTCCAGGAAGCTCCTTGAGCTTTTCCTTGCAGAGGAACTACCCCCCTAACTTGGATAGATGCTCATGGGCACAGAGATTTAACAATGACTTTCTGTGAGTTGAGGGACAATGGTGCCTGATTTTAGTACTTCATTTAATTTTCACTTTCTTTGATGGGAGAGTCAGTTTATGTCATCATCATTTATTCATTCAATTATTTTTTTCAGAAGTGCTTTTTGAATAAATGCTGACTACAGTCACCGCGCTGGACTTTGGAGTATCAGGGTGGTTAAAATAAGTGGTGGAGAAGTGAGAGGCACAATTGACTAACCACAATGCACTACTAAAATTAAGGCACATTCATGAAGAACTACATAAGACAACAAAATAATTCTGTTAAAAGTGGAGGTGGGATATGTTTCAGAGAGTGCTTCAAAGATGAAGTCACATTTTGAGCTAACTGTTAAAGGGTGAAGTTTATTAGGGGAGGGAGCAGGGGTGACATTTAAAGCAAAGAGAACAGGAATGGAGAATCAGTTGTAAGTTAGCAGATAATAATTTCTTGAGAAATACATTGAGAATTATCCTTGTAAGATAAACCTACTTTGCAGTTATAAATGAGAGGCAGTTTAATGAGCATGGGTGTTGGAGCTAGATCACCCATGGTTTAAAGGCATAATTCTTCACCTGCTAGTTTATCCATGGACAGTTGTTTTTAAACTTTCTCAACCTCAGCTTGTATCTTAAAATGAGCAGAACATCTCCTATCTTTCACTTCTTGTCATTGTTGTACTTAATGAGAGAACATACAAAAAAGTAGATGCTCCATAAATTTTGAGGGATCTTTCTCTTCTTCTTTCTACTTCATAGAAAGAGTTGGGACCATACAATATAAGATCTCCTTCATTGAGTGTTTGGGGATATTATTTTATTAATATTAAGTTCACATGGACATTGGCAAACACTAACTTTATTATATTGTGTGATAAATCTATTACAAGTCAAAATAAAAATAAATTTAATTATATGCATACATATAGATCGATACCAAGTCACCTATCAAAAAAAATTCTTTGCTGACTTACTCTAAAAGTGCCCTGAACACAGACAAGTATTTTCACAGGGAGTGAAGAGTTGAAAGCTATTACCACAGTGATGCCGCTAGAACATACACAATCCGTTGATCCATGAATCTGAGAGGAAGCAGAAAATCAGGAAGGCTGGCATAATTTAAAGGAGGCAGACAAAGGGAGTGTGGTGTCATCATGGTGTCAAGACCCAGCTCTGATTCATGGCCTGGAAGGCCATGATTATGAGCAGAGAGAGTAGCTGTGAGGCCCAGATCTGCTTTGTGTCCACGTGGGCTCCTTGAGCATTTGGCTCAGCATCACCTGCCAAGTCTTCTGAAGGTTAAACAGAGAGCCAGGTCACAAGCAAGGAGGTCCTGGGGCAAAGCCAGGTGCTGGGGTCTCGATGGACACTCATCACTGCACATGTGGAAACACAAACACAGATAACACCCCAACCTGCAAGTAATCCCGGGTGTAACAAGTGGAATGAGACAATCACAAATGGACAAGCATGCCTCATGCTTTAATGACATGCTGAAGTACTGCTTGTCATCCTGTGGTCCAGTTAGCAGCTACTGGGAAACCCCAGTAAAAGCAGAAAATGCCATTTGAATGATTTCGGCTACAGAGACTACAGTGTCTCAAGTAGCAGAGACTCAGAGAGGAAAATAGTGTTAGAGGTGGTAGCATTATGCCAGGTCTAAAGCTAATTGATGTGAGTGAACATACAAAGAGAGAGCTTTCATTTTGCTTCTTCAGCCACCTCTGTACATTCAAGTATAAGCACTAAGCTTTTATTGAGCATCTACCCCAAGTCCCAGTTTGTGCTAGGAATTATGGGGAAATTAGAGCTCTGACAAATAAGGTGCTTGTAAAACAACTAATTTAAGCCTACAGTTGGCCCACATTAGTGAGCATTACTATGTTTGGTTATTGTTTTATTTCAGTCAACAAACTTTCTCCAAGTTCCTCCTATTTGTCCAGTATTATGCCAATGGGGGAGATATATCCTGTCTCAAGGAGTTTGAACTCTGAAGAAGGGGCAAAAGAATATATTAATTATGATGCCAGGGAACTACCCATGCCATTAAGAGAAGAAATAATTGCCACAGGGAGACAGAAGAATGAGAGTAATTTGGGCTAGCAGAGCTAGGAAGGCTTTATGGAAGAGCTGATCTATGAACTGCGATGTAAGGACAGATGAGGAGCATTTCAAGGAGCATGTATCCAAGGCCAGAAAGAAAATGGTGTAGCTAGGCAGAGGGAACACAAGGAGCTAAAGCCAGATGGGGTGCTTCCAGAAGGGGAGGCACAAAGTGACAAGGGCATGAAGTAAATGACAGTGTGGGTGTAGAGGGAGGGTGATGGAAGAGAATTTGAGCTAGAATATGAAAAGCCTTGAATGTCACAGTAAGATGGGTGGACGTTATTCTTTTATAATGACATGCTAAATTGTGGAATACTGAGGAACACAAAGAGGAGTTGGTCAATTCATGGACGAAGAAAAATGCACTCGAAACAACCAAAGTGTCCTTTGATAGATGACTGAATAAAGAAGTTGTGGTACATTTCCACAATGGACTATTACTCAGCAGTAAGAAAAAATGAAATACTGTCATTTGTGACAACATGGATGAACCTTGATAGCATCATATTAAGCAAAATAAATCACATTAAAAAAAATCAAGAACCACATGGCTTCACTTATGTGGAATATAAAACCGAAAGTAATGAAGAAGCAAAACCTCTTGGACATAGTCAATAGTTTAGTGGTTACTTGAGGGTAAGGGGGGCGGGGAGTGGGAGAAGAGGGAGGGGGCATCAAATACATGGTGATGGAAAGAGAACTGACTCTGGGTAGTGGGCACACAATGCAATACATAGATGATGTAGAATTGTACACCTGGAGAGATGCCAGGATAATGCAGCAGGTTGAGCACTTGCCTTGCAACTCTGAGGTCCGAGGATCAAATCCTGGCCACGGCCCATGCAAACCCATATGCTGAACTGTGGCACAACTAATAGCTGCTGGCATAGCGGCTAAGGTTCTTGCCTCCCATGTTGGGGGCCCCAGTTCTGTTCTTGCCCCGTGCGGCACCATGTCCACCTGTGTGGAATGAAATTATGTCACAACTAATAATGCATGGCTATGGAGACTGCTCTGGGCCCTCCCATCTTCTCTCTCTCTCTTTCTCTCACCTTCTCTCAAACACTAAAATAAATCTTAAAAAAAAGAAAAAAAGAATTATACACTGGAAACTATGTAATTTTTACTAACCAGTGTCATCCTAATTACTTTAACAGTAAAAAAGAAAAAATAAAAACGCATGCAAAGGGGCAACACATATTTCTGCTTCAAACTGCAGGCTGCTGTGACCAGGGAGGTGAATTGAGCTGGACCAACTTCCCACACCGTCAGCACTTTCAGGAAACCCTTCCCATAATATCACCAGGTCTGACGTGTGGGCAGGGACAGGGTCCCTGCTGCACTGAGTGACCTGTGGCCTGAAACACATGCATGAATATTTATGGAAAGAACGAGTAAATGAATAAGTTCTTCCCTGCTTACCCAAGTTGGAATCAATTTCTTTCCTTGCTGAGGTTCTTGTTTTTATCACAACAAATGGTTAGTTCTTATAGTTACTTTTGTGTTCTATTGCCTTCCCGTGAGAATCTATACAACTTATGGGCAGGGGCAGTTTATGCTGTTTGTGGACTCTCCCAGTACCTAGAGAGTACCTTGTACCTAGTGGACATTTATGAACGGTTGTTGAGTATCTAATTAATGTGGCAGTAGAAAGACTTTAGTGAAGTCACATGAATACCAAAAAAAGACGCTTTGTTTTAAAATTTTCCCATCCTTCCTTTTTATCAGTTCTGGTCTATTTTTGTTGTTGTTGTTATTCCTAATTCAACCAAGGAAAATTATTTCTCATTGCTGCTATGTTCCCACATGAGTTAAAAATTTTAAAATATAATTTATTCTTATGTTTCGTACAAAGTGCATCCCTTTTCTTTTTTTCTTTCTCCTTAGAAACCTGAAGTTGACTTAAAAAATGAATCTCTTGTATTTCATTTCCCAGCATAATTTGTCTCAGCAAACGATTTCCTTGACTTCTTCCTACACCTCTCCCATCTTGTGAATACAAATGGCCTTTTCCAACATCCTTCCCTAAATGAGGATCTGCTCCCAGGTTCCGTTGCCCCTTTTATCTTGTGCCCATGGATTCTTTTCATTTAGTACCAAAGCCTTTGAAACTTTTTTTAAAAAGGTTATTTTACTCATAGGGTTTTTTTTTCCCCCTTAGAATTCAACTTACCGGTATATTCTTTCAACTTGAGATCACCCTGCTCAAGCTGACCTGCAGTTTCATGCCTTCCCTCTCTGCAAGTGTTGTATTAGTTTACTTGCCCTACTCATTCATTCCTTCTCCTAATCTTTGTCTCCCAGGTACTCCACACACAGTTTTCAACTGGATTAAAAAAATCACTTGTCCGCAGTACAATGCTAGTATTTAAGTAATGTAACATTCTGCAATGATCCATTGTCAGAAATTCTATAGAGTTTATAGCAGAAGCACTTTACCTTTCTGCCTCCTAAAATTTTTTTATTACGTTAATATTTAAATTTGCCTCATAATTTTAGTAGAAAGGATTTTCATTTCATTGTATGTCTGACATTTTAAAATGAAACCTTAATATTCCTGCCTTAAATGTACTCAGTGGAATCTAAATGCCACAGCAACATGGAACTCCATTATCTTTCATTTCTACAAACGTGAAGAAGCTCTTCCTTAACTGCTGGGATATTTTACATCCTTCTTTTTCTATAGAAAAAGTGTTTCCATTCTGTGACTCCACCAGCATTCTAGCTTGCTTTAATAGATATTAATGCTGGAAAATGTCTTATTAATCTCTCCTTCTCTCATTATCAGTGTGTATAATTAAAAAATTTAAAATTTTAAATTCCCTGTAAGGCTTTAAGTGTTAAAAAGTTTAATTTGAATTAAGTTGTCATTACTTTGTTATTAATACCTATTTGATCAAACCACACACACATATACCCATGCACACAACAAATTTTGATAATTAAATATTAAATGTAAGCATGTACTTTTAAGGCTGTTGTCCCAAAGTATGTGTGGGTGAATATTACCTGTTGCTAAAACATAATAGTGGGCAGCATCAACAATATTCCCAATTTTTTCTTTACGTATATGAGAATGGGAGGAATTGTGTTCTAGCGATAATTGAGTTCTTTAAACTCCTTTTAGAATGTCAAAATTCACATAGTGATTTATCATCAAAAACTGTTTTTAATGTTGTAGCAGTTGACAACTCAATTCCTTTCTTGAAAGCAAATAACTGGAATCTACTTGACACAAAATAATTTGAAACTCTGTCATTAGAGTCATTCATTTGCCTAGTTTCTGGGAAATATTCCAGAAGGCTTTACCTTTAACAAAAGAATTTTTACTTATATCTGCTATTGTTCACTTACAGACACCTTGCTTAAACTAACAAACTTAGAATGGGTTGTGAATGGAAATATTGTTGTTTTACTATACCTTTGCCAAATAATACTTCCACATATATAAAACATTTTATTTTATTTTATTTTAAAGGTTTATTTATTGTTTTTGACAGAGACAGAGAGAGACAGAGAAAGAGAGACAGAGATAAGGGAGAGGGTCCAGAGCAATCTCCATAGTTGTATATTATCCATTTTCGACATGGTTTTATTCCACATAGATGAGCGGGGGTCACACAGGGTGGGAACTGGGCTGGGGGCCTCCCACATGGGAGGCATGCCCCCTCGAGTCAGGGGCTGAAGTGGGGGCGAGAACCTAACTGGGGATCTCCTGCGTGGGAAGCACACCCCAGTTCAGCATATGGGCCTGCATGGGCCAGGGCTGGGATTTGATTGCTGGTCCCTAGGGCTGCAAAGTGAGCGCTTAACCCACTGAGCCATCTGGCTTCTCCTACATAAAACACTTTAAACAAAATACTTTTTAATATATTTATTGTATTCTGCATATAATAAAATATTGTTTTACCTGTTTTCATCAAAATGTGAAGATTTACCTCATCTAATTTATAAAAGCTATCTACCAGCCTAATTGACAAAGCCAGCCTTCATTATCAAACCAATTGCAAATCAAATGTGCTTTCTGTCACCAAGTCTGGTTTTGTGTTTTTAATTCTACTAATAATAAACCTGCAATGACCATTTCCATGAGAACTCTTCCTCTTTTGAATTCAGAACATTCCAACATGGGCCACAATGCCCTGTTTCTAATGCCATGCTTTGCCCTGTTGAGAAAGAGACCAGGAGAAAGACATGAGGTCTACTTTGATTTTGTGGGGCCTTGATTACAGGAGGTTTTGTTGACCTACTTACTTCAAATTGGCCTTTCATTTGTGCCTCAGGTTTTTACAGCAGTTGTAAGTGAGGGGTTAGTATGAATGATACTGGATGAGTGAGAATGATAAATTATGCTGGTAAAGAAGAGAAGCTCTCCATGAACAGGGAAGAGGGAAAAGAGAATCATCATGGTGCCCTGACCATGGGTACGTTCTCAGCGGGTCAATTTTAGAAAGTGTACAGATGAAATTTAAAGCTCTGGGAACTGATTTTCTAAACAATGTCATGCCCCTGATCCCCTGGGGTAGTCTTTGTCCTGCCCAAGATGTACACGTGCCTTTTCCAGCTGGCTTAGAGTAGAGTGCTGATGGTTATTGTGATGGCCATATGGGAGCCAGACTGTTTCAACTCAGTGTATCATCAACAGAGGGTTAGAGACAGAATTTTTCTATGTTAGAAATCAATAACTTGATTTTTGCTCCCACAGAATAACTGGATTTCTTATGAAATAAGTTGGAATATAATTTCTAGGTCACACGATGTATCATTCTAACTTAAAGAATGGCACATTTTTTATGGTCTTCTCAGAGTATTCATGGTTCTGTATCATAAATACTATGAATAAAAAGGTAGAGTGAGGGAAAGGTAAAATATCAATTTAGAACAGGAATAATGAGTCAGCCTGCATATAGGCACCTTATATGAGGCTTGCTGCTTAAAACACTGTGAGATATCAATTTTCTACAATAAAAGACTGTGGGCCTTTACTCATATTTCTAATGATAATGATGTTTAATAATTTTTAAAAACCTGTTTATTTTGGATCACAATTAGGGCAATTGTGATCACAATGGGAAGTTGCAAGACGATACATGGTATGTTATTTATAAAGATAAATAAAGTTTTACTGACCTTTTTATTCCAGTTTGCCAGTTAGAGAGAAAAAAATTAATTTAGTTTTGTATTTTATTGAGTTCCTTGGTATGAATAGAGTGCATAGTGAAAAACAAAATGTAACAAAAACAAGTTCACAATTCTTGAAGACAGCTTTGTCACAAGAGCCAGGAGACAGTGTACAATTATATTTACTGAATGAAAATAGAATGGGTTTATGCTTGTGAAAAATATGATTTGCCAGGGGAAAATACTCCAAAATAATGAAATTGCATTAGCTATGAAGAGATTATAAATACCATTAAAATATCATGAGAAAAGCAGGGAAGACTCTATCATTTGTAAAAATAAGCTATTTATCTGATTAGTTGCAAATTATACCCAATTTCCAGTTATTCTATAAATCTGAGTATGTATTTTTCTATTCCATACTTGTGGGAAAATCATTGCAAATACAATAAAATTATACAAGGGCTGTCTGGAAAGAATCCAGCCATAAATGCCTCTATTTTTTATATTACATGGCTGGACACTTTTTAGACAGTTCTTGTATTTCAAAAATTTTGGGTGTCAAGGAAAAATCAGAAAGATAGGTGCTGAGCCAGTTTTTTTTCTCACTTCATATGTAATGCAACCCGAACTCGAAATACTTATACTCTGTCACTGCTGGGCTGTTCTTGAGTAAATGACAGTTTAAAGGCAAGTCCTGAAAACCTGGAGGTGAGAGTCTCAGCTACCAGAGATGATTTTCTTCATGATCATATTCAGAACTAGGAAACATCAGGCATAAATGTTTCATTGTTACCATGTGCCTCTCGGAACCAACCTCCCAAACCATGCATCTGGAAGTGCTATTAATTACTCATTCACAAGGGACTCTTCAGGGTATCAGATAGCCTACTCGTAGTTGCAGCTGAAATAAATAGAATGAGCAAAAACATAACTTTCAGAGTTTTTACTTAAAGCCCTCAGACAGAAATTCCTACTCATCTGAGACCCCAAATTATAAGACTGCTATAGTTAAACTAACCCCCACGCTCCAAAAAAGGAAGAAACATAGTATTTAATCTTTTAAAACATTTCTTGAGATGTTTAATGCAGAAAAAAGAGATTTCTGAAGTTTGTCTTATAATTACTAAGTCATAATGTTTCCAACAGAATCCAGATTGTTGGGAGAAATACACGTGTAGAGAGCATGGTCAAGGGAGCGTCATGTATCCTAACAGAAACTGTCTAGTCTTTATGCTTGACTTGACTTGCTTCTGTTATGCAAATACCTCCTTTTGGGTGCATGAACTATGATAGAAAAGGTCTAGGTTAGCACTGTCCAACAGAAATATAATGTATGCCACATATATAATTTTAAATGTTTGATAGCCATGCTAAAAAAAGGAAAAAGAGACATTAATTGTAATAATATATTTTAATTAAGCCAATAGTCCAAAATAGCATTTCAACTTATAATCAATATAAAAACTGATTGAGATATTTTACATTTTAAAACTTGTGTTCAAAGTCTTTAAACTTCAGTATATGTTTTATACTTATAGTGTATCTCAATTTGGACTAGCCACACTTTAAATGCTTAATAGTCAGTCACATGTGCTTAGTGGCTGCCATTTGGTCTAGATGTTACAGAATTCCCAATACCTGACTACTTACATAACTTACAACCTATAGAATTTTAAACACACTGAGATATACTCTGACAGATCAGTCCAAATCAAGCTCGTCCAACCACCGGCCTGTAGGCTGCACATGGCCCAGGATGGCTTTGAATGTGGGCCAACACAAATTCATAAACTTTCTTATGACGTTATAAGATTTTTTTTTAAGCTCATCAGCTATCATTGGTGTTAGAGTATTTTATGAGTAGCCCAAGACAATTCTTCTTCCAATGTGGCCCAGGGAAGCCAATAGGTTGGACACCCCTGAAATGGAATAGACAAGACATCTATAGAACATTTCATTTTTGTTCCCACAGAAATATTCAGAAATATGGGGGGCTTTGTAATTTAGTAATTATATATGCTCATTCTAAATACCTGATAATATACAATTTAGAATCTAGAGATTTTAAATACCCCAGAGTACAATATGACAAGTCAATCTAATTGGAATAGAAAAGAGAGCTTGTTGTCTACTTCAATTTCTCTCCCAGTGGAATAAATTGAAGTAATCATGTTCACATCAAAGTCTAGAAAGATTAAATGTTGGGTGGGATCTGCTCTAAAGTGGGACTTGACCCAGAGTGGATTGTGCTATGAACTTGTTCTATGGTCTACCCAGAGGAAATAAGGAAATGCGCTGGGCTGGACTACTGGGAGGAGCAACTCAAACCTTGGCATTCCTTATCAGAGGATCTATGTGTGGTGGCATGGCTTCAGATGTTAGAAAGACCCTGGAGAGGCTGGCTAAGGTCTCTGTCCTTTGAGGAAAAAATTTAGACCAGTCCCCAGAAGGTGGCCAAATTGATACTGTTTTTCAATTCTTAAGCTAAATCTTTGAGACCAACAAAGCCATTCACTTAAAATCAGGTGATGATGAGAGGAAACAGGGACTCTCAAAGTCTCAAGTTTGTGGTAAAATGTTCAGCATTAAGAAGATGAGAAATGAAAGTAAGCAAATTCTTAGAGGGCAGGGTCTTTGTCATATTTTCATCTATATTCTCAGTGCCAAGAACAGAGTTTGACTCATAGAACGCACTCCATAAATATTGGCATGAGCACACACGTCGAAGAATGAATGAATGAATGACTGAATAAAATACTTAAGGAATATAATTGTTCTAATTAACTCCCAAAAGAGAAGTTTCCTCTTTGGAGTTATGAAGACCATTGCCTTTTCAGATGTGGCAAATAACTTCCTTAGGGACAGTGTGTGAACTTATTTTGATTCGCTGTTATGTGTTTAATATGCCAACACCTAAAGTCAGATTTTACATTAAAAGATAAAACCTTATTTCTGGCTTCTCCTGAAATATCGTGAGAACTGCTAACACTGGTCTGGCCTGCATAGATTATTTGAGCTCTCATTTAGATTAGCAAGTGTTCAAGATTTGTGTGTGATAGTCCCTACAAATCCTTTTATGTTCCCAACTAGAAACTTTCAATTACCACTATAGCTGCATTATTACTCTTCTTACAGTAAAGAGAAGAGTACAATATTTGGGGGGTCTGTTAAACACTCTAAATCAAAAGACAGACCAAATGTGTGCTTATCTCAAGAAGAAAAATGAAAGGAAGCATATTTACTTGAGAAAAGAAGGTATTTTTATGTGTTCAATGTGTAAAGTACCCCTGAAACAATAGTATGTAACTCAACACTCAGCTCACTTTACTTAATTAGTACACCAGCCTGACCCTTTGGATACTTATACTCAAATATACTGGTAGCCAAGAGGCAATTTCAGCTAAGTCAAAGAAAGAATTGATATTTAAAAACTGAAGCAGGTGCTTGAATAACCAAAAATATTTAAGGGGCATGCTTGCTGACAGTGCACCTGAAATATCATTCAAAAAGGAGAGTATCTCACCCTGAACATACCTCCATTACAGTACCTAATCCATGTTTTAAAACTCTTTAACTGTCTTTTTAGGTATATCATGAATAATTTTTTTCATACTTTGTCCTATTCATCATTGTATCCTTTATACTCAGCACAGAGTAAGTTCTAAATGAAACTGTATTGAATGAATGAATGAATACCTGTTGTATTGACTTGGGAGTTGTAAATGATTGTTAGTCACTTTTATGAGTCTCTAACTCTATTTGGTATAGTCTTCATTTTTTATTTGAAAATAGGCCAGTTGGTAGGAAAAAAAAATTTTTTTTTCTTTTGAAATAATCTTAGTAATTTATTACAGACTCAGAGCTTTCTAGACTCTGGCAAATAAGAAAGCACATAAGCTGTACTCTGCCTCCTAAGAAAACAGCCCAGGAAGGAAGGGTAGTAATGAGCTCACTGATGCCAGAAGGCACCATTCTTTGGAGAGACCATCATTTCCTGGGAAAGGTTTCAGGGGCACACAATCTGAAAAATAGAGTGTGAAGGGAGAGGGGAGAAGAGACATGAGTATTGTCTTCTCAGAAATATGATGCTTTAGATGAAGGAATCTTTCTCTTTTAATCCTCTTTGAAAAATAGCTCAGGTCCTAAAAACAAAAATGAACAAAAACAAACAAACAAACAAACAAACAACTATAACCATGGAAGAGAGACCTATATCATGGAATTAAAAAAGAATAGCTATTTCAGAGGGAATGAGAGAAGAACAAGATGGTTTCTTACAGATCTCCTTGTGTGATGAAGGCTAAAAATTCACACATGCTCTGCAGAAAAATCCACATGTGCTCGCTCACATACCCATAAACAACATTTTGCCCACATTTTCCAGGGATTTTAAAATTGCTTGTCTCCCAGGTCAAAGCCCAAAGCCCAAATTCAGAAGCCCTGCTTGAAATACTCCAAATGTCTCCAATTTTTCATCATTTGATGTTCCTAAGGGTAAAAGTCCCTACATTTTAATTCTAGGCCTTGGAGGGTTTGTAAAAGCCCCATTCCTATGCTTTAAGGATAGTAATAATCCCCCAGTGGTCAAGGAAGCCCTTCTCCATCCCTCCCTCCTCACTTCTTCCCCCACCCTACTGAGACTTCCTAGAAAACTTTCTGCTAGTGAGGAGGGAGCCCAACCTAGCATCTTTTCAGCCTTCTCCAGGGAGCCTCCTCAGAATAAATAACATGGTTCAGCAGCACTTCATCTAGCTCACTTCTATTTATTTACAATCACTTGGAAACCATTTCTGAAGGGTTTGTATACTGTAAGCACTGTAGGTAGTTACCCTTCTAGAACAAGAACTGTGCATATAAATACATGGCTCCTCAGGGGCTTCTAGTAAATCCATATTAGCACACATGAAGAACATAATATGTCTATGTCTCCCTGGGGAATTTCTAACAGTATCAATCAACAGGGAAGTCTCCTTTCTATCCCTGGGAAGAAGATATACATAAATCAAATTGTGTGGATGCCTTTTTGGATGATTAGAGAATCTCTGCCCAGGCAGAGAGAGAGTGAGAGAAAGCAGCTCAAGGTGAGAATAAAGAAGGTCCAAACCAGACACAGGGCAAGTGTGTTCCTGGGATCTGAGATATAAGATACCAGAAAAGAAGCACTAGGGCAGACATTTCAAGTGAGGATCAAATTACTCAGCATTGTCCTAATGCCTATTTTTTTTAAACTCTTCTAAAAGTAGAAGAGAACACTTCTAAACTCATTTTACAAGGCTAGCCTTACCTTGATTTCAAAACTAGACGAGAATATGACAAGAAAGGAAAGTTACAGAACAGTACCGTGAAGATGCAAAAATTCTCAAAAAACATTAGCAAGCCTAATTTAATAATACCCTAAAAGGATTGGACACTAAGATCTAGTGAAATTTATTCGAAGAATGCTGTGATGGTACAACAGCCACAAATCAATCAATGTGATACCCTGCATTAACAAAATTGGTACAAATCACGTGATCATCAATGAGATAGCACCTCATACCTGTCAAATGGTCATCATCAATAAATCAATGAACAAGCATTGGTAAGGATATGGAGGAAAGGGAACCCTCATGCAGTGTTGGTGGGATTGTAAATTGGTGCAACCACTAGGGAAAACAGTAAGGAGTTTCCTCAAAAATTAAAAATATAAAACTACTTTATAATCAAGCAATTTAACTTCTGTGTATTTGATCCAAAATACTATAATTTGAAAAACATATTATAGTATTTTGTACCCCCTATGCTCATTGCAGCTTTATTTATAATAGACAAGATATAGAAGCAACCTAAATGTCCATTAATAGTTGATTGGATAAAAGAATTGTGGTACATGTATACAATGGTAGATCACTCAGCCATAAAAAAGAATAAAATTTTACCAGTTGGGACAACATAGATGGAATAAGTCAAACAGAGAAAGACAAATACCATATGATTTCAACTATACTCGTATGAGGAATCTAAAGAACAAAATAAATGAATAAATAAAACATAAACAGACTCACAGATAGAACAAACTGATGGTTGTCAGATGGAAGGGGGCTTGGGGGCTGGGTGAAAAAGGTGAAGAAGTTAAGAAGTACAAATTGGTAGTTACAAATAGTCAAAGGGATGTAAAGTACAGCACAAGTAATATATTCAATAATTTTGTAATAACTGTATAGTGCCAGGTGGGTACTAGACTAATCAGTGAGGATTACTTCATAAATTAATTATATAATTTCTAACCACTATATTGTATACCTGAAACTCATATAAAATAGTATTTTTTTAAGATTATATATTTATTTATTTATTTTTGACAGAGAGAGAGAGAAACCGAGAGAGAAAGACAGAGAGAGAGGTGTGAGGGCTCAGAGCAGTCTTCATAGTTGTATATCATTAGTTTTTGATATAGTTTCACTCCACAAGTGGGCATTGGGGCTGCGCAGGGCCAGGGGCCTCCTGTATGGGGTCCCCACAAGAATTGAACTGGGGGCACACTCCAGTTCAGCATATGAGTCTGCAAGGGCCGGGGCTGGGTTTTGATCCTCAGACCCGGGGGCTGCAAAGCTAGTGCTCAACCTGTTGAGCCATCTGGTATCCCCATATAAAAGAGTATTGAATGTCAACTGTAATTGAAAAAGATTTTCACTTTCTCCCTCAAACATCATATGATTATCTTAATAAATGTAGAAAAAAACAATTTGACAAAATTCAACATCCTTTTATGATAAAAAATCTTGACAAATTGGGTTTAGAGGCAACATACATCACCACGATAAAGGCCATATATGACAAACCCACAACTATCATCATATTCAAATGGTGAAACACTGAAAGTTCCTTTTAAGATCAGGAACAAGACAAGGGCGCCCACTTTTGCCATTTTTAAAAAAGACTTGTTTTATTGTTTGAGAGAAGAGGGGAGAGAGAGGGAAAGAGAGAAAGAGAAGGGTAGAGAGAGAGAGAGAGAGAGAGAGAGAGAGAGAGAGAGAGAGAGAAGGGGGAAGACTGAGAGCAGTCTCTATAGTTGTACATCATTAGTTGTGACAGTTTAACTCCACACAGGTAGATGTGTGGCTGTGTGGGGTGGGAATTGAATTGCACACGCGCCCCCCCCCCCCCCCCCCCCCCCGTGGGAGACAAGAACCTTTACCACCATCTTGGTGAGTTCTGCATATGGGTTTTCACGGGTTGGAGCTGGGATTCGATCCCAGCACCTCACAGTTGCAAGAAAGGTGCTCAACCTGCTGAGCTGTCACGTCATCACCAACTTTTGCCATTTTTATTCAACATGGTACTAGAAGTCTTAGCCAGAACAATTAGACCAATAAAAGGAATAACAGACTTACAAATTGGAAAGGAAGAAGAAAAACTGACTTTATAGATGATATTATACATAGAAAACCCTAAAGAAACCACCAGAAGTTGTTAGTACTAATAAATAAGTTCAGTAAATTTGCAGGAAACAAAATCAATGTATAAAAATCAGTTGCATTTCTATATAGTGACAATAAACTATCAGAAGTTTTTTTTTAAAAAATATCCCATTTCTAATTGCATCAACAAAAATAAAATACTTAGAAATAAAATCAAGAAAAAAAAAGATCTGTATAATGAAAACTATAAGACATTGAGGAGAAAAATTGATGAAGACATAAATAAATGAAAAAAACATTATTTTATTGTTTTTGACAGAGAGAGAGACAGAGAGAGAGAGAGAAAGAGAGAGAGAGAGAGAGAGAGCGGAGGGCAGAGGGCCCAGAGCAGACTCCATTGTTGTACATCATCACTTTTCAACATGGTTTCATTCCACACAGGTGGGTGAGGGCTACACAGGGTGGAAACTGGGCCAGGGGCCTCCTAAATGGGATTCACATTCCCTCCATCCAGGGGCCTCAAACTCAGGGTCTTCCACACGGGAAGCACACCCCAGTTCAGCATATGGGTTCACACAGGACAGGGCTGGGATTCAATACTTGGTCCCTGGAGTAACAAAGCGAGTGCTTAACCTGCTGAGCCATTCCGACTTCCCCCACACTTTCATTTTTATCTGAAAATAAATTCAATACCTCACAAAATAAAATAACTTTCTAATTTGGAACCATACTTTGGAAACCAAATTAGTTTGGTGATGATGTGAAATCAGAGGATGTGCAAAGGAAAAGTTCTCGGGAGAAGCAAAGCTTTCTTCATTCAATTGCAGATGCATTGCCAGTTTCACTCCAAGTTTATTCCTTCAATGTTCCAACTGATACATTAAGTTCATTCAAAGTACTCATAAGAGAAAGGTTTATAAATCAGTAACATTAAATAAATAGTAGGTATTAACTTTAGAAATACTTCCAATATGAAAGCTCACTTTATGTATTCTTAATAACTAGGAAAAATTTGACTTTCAGCTATGAATAGTCCTGTATTTCTTTATTAGATAAGAGCTATGTAACCTTTGTTCCAGTTTTGCTTTGGCTTCCAGGAAATTCTGAATTAGGTTTACTGTTCAATTGTGATAGTTATCCTCCCACATTGTTACATAGCCCTGCTCTTTTGTCCTTTCTGCTAATGGGTTTATTATATCTGTCTTCTATTATAAACACACTTCAAATACTGACATGTGGCAAGCATATACATAATGATAAATAATAAAATATTAGGTTGAACATGTGAAAAATTTCTCAAATTTGACCAATTTTGACCTCTGAATATATCAATTTCATAAGGTTTAACCTAATAATGAACAAATGTGTTCAATGTTACCTATAATCATTTAAATTCATTTTAGAAAGAGGTTATTTACCAACATCTTCAATAGAATTTGTATCTAAATGGGGAGAACATTTTCCAACTATAGTCTTAGTCATTCCTCCACAGAACACTCCTCCCTTAAAAATTATTGATGGGTAATTGAAACTAGGAAAAATGATCTTTGAATACCATTTTTATTATAGCTTTTACATTTTTATCACCTGAGAGTTGTTTATTCCTACCACATATTCTGAGTAAAATATTGTTAGATACTTAGAAACTGATTTTAATAATAATTTTACAAATAAAAATGTGTTTTTTCCTCTCTTTCTGAGTAGAAATAAAACAAAATTTTTTAAGTCTACAGATGATCTGCTGAAAACTTCCCAAGAACAGTGTGAATGTGCACTTTAAAATCATACTTGTCACCTTTCTTAACAATGTGTGAAACGATAATGTCACTTACTTAATTTAGACAGTTTATTAAAAAACAACAACTAGCATTTAGTCACAACTACAACAGCTGGAGTCAATTCCAAGTGTTTGCCTGAAATGCTTGTTTTGTATATTTTTCTGACTGTGTTTCACTGTGGCTGTATTGGAGCAATTAAGAGGTTTATTGTTTCTGCTGTGGACAAAGTTTGTGTTTATTGAAATAAAAGCAGCAAAAATGACTATGATAACCTGAAAGAACAGTGACAATATAGGCACCATTGAGTCTTTTCAAATTTTTTCCTGCCATGTTTTTCAGTGAAATCCAAGGTATTAAATTACTTGTCAAAAAATTCATGGACACAGTCAATAGTTTAGTGGTTACGTGAAGGTAAGGTGGGAGGGCGGTGGTGGAGTAGGGAGGGGGGTAGGGGAGTAGGGAGGGGGCATCAAATATATGGTGATGGAAAGAGAACTGATTCTGGGTGGTTGAGCACATAATGCAATACACAGATGATGTCATGTAGAATTGTGCACCTGGAGAGATGCCAGGATAGCTCAGCAGGTTGAGTGCTTGCCTTGCAACCACCAGGTCCAGGAATTGAATCCTAACCCTGGCCTGTGTAAACCCATATGCTGGACTGCGGTGGTGAGGGTTTTTATTTCCCATGAGGAAGGCCCCCATTTCTGTTCCTGCCCCATGTAGCCCCGTATCCACCTGTGTGGAAAGAAACTATGTAACAACTAATGATGTAAACTATGGGGACTGCTCTGGGCCCTCCCCTTCTCTCTCTCTCTCTGTCTCACCCTCTGTCAAAAACAATAAAATAAATCTTTAGAAAATAGTAAAAAATAGATTACACAACCAAGTCCAAGCCAAAAAAAAATAAAATAAAATAACTTGTCAAGAAGCTGTTCAATCCTTACATGGCAAGCCTGGGAATTTTATGGCAACTAATGTACATCATACACCAGAAGCAGTTTAGGTAAAGTCATTTTCACTATCTCGGGATGGTTGAAATTAGCAAAATAATTGTAAATGATAAATATTTGTAAAAAGGCTCAACATATTCTAAAATTAGAAGATGGTTTATATTTCAGCTAAATTTTCAACATTTTTTTCTGGACTACTCTCATGATTCAGATGTGTAGAGCAAAACTAGTCAGTGCTTAAATAATAAGACTCATTTATGTAGGAAGAAGTATCTGACAACCCATTATTGCAGGGAAGAGTGTAATAATTCTGTGTTATGTATTGTCCAAGTTGCAGAGAAAAAGGAATGGTTCTCTGGAAAAGTTTTATTTTCTTCAGAAATTTCCCCATGGCTTTGGCTTGGTTCTCGCCTTTGAGCACATGAACACCTGCATTGGCACACACACTAACATGCGTTTTAAAAAGTTTTCTTCACATTAATGTTCCATATTCTTTTAGCTGGAGAAGGTACAGGAGAGAAATGTCCAGATCTGCTGTGTACTTGGACTATGTCATTAACATTTCCAATTTGTTGAGTGTTTTTCACAATTCCCAGAGGTCCTCATCCTGTGAAAGCTGATGGATGGGCTGAGAGAGCTTTCTAGACTCATGTTGGTATAATCTGAGCCAAGTGCCTGGAAACAATAACACAGCAATTTTCGGAGAGATTTACCTGCAGAAAAACCAGGGACATAAAAGCTTTTTAAGTTTCCCATCCTAAGCCTCCTCTTTTCTCTAAGTCCCCAGAGGAGTCTCGAGGCACTGTGTCCTGTCAGGTTAATTGAGGGTGACATCCAAAGTAATCTCAGCGGCAGCGGCTGTGAGGGCTCCAAGCGCAAGTCCATTGGAGCAGGACGCAGAAGAGCTGGGCTCCAGTCTAGAGTGGAGGCTGCCTGTCACGAGCAACAGAAGCCCAGGCTGAGGGGTGAGGACACATACGTCCGGTCTGTTCTCCTGAAAGCTGGGACAGAGCCACCTAGTTCTGGCTTCAGTAGCAGCTAGGAACCAAGAACAGGCTCCTCCCAGTTAAGTCCATCAGAGCTGGGCCAGACTGTCTAAAATTCATCCTGAGCATCATTCACACACTGCATTCTCAGCAGGCTGGGCCTTGGACCTTTTTTGTTGTTAGAAGACAGAAAGGAATGTGCATTCTGGACGTAGCGCTCTAAAATAGTGGTACCCAAGTTTTGGGCACCAGGGGCCATTTCGTGGAGGACAATTTTCCACGGATTGGGGTGGGGGTGATTTTTCAGGATGATTCAAGCGCATTACATTTATTGTGCACTTCATTTCTATTATTATTACATTTAATATATAATGAAATAATTATACAATTCACTATAATGCAGAATCAATGGGAGCCCTAGCTTGTTTTCCTGCAACTAGACGGTCCTATCTAGATCTCTTGCATGCACAGTTCACAATAGGGTTTGTGCTCCTATGAGAATCTAATGCTGCTGATCTGACAGGAGGCAGAGCTCAGGTGGTCATGTGAGTGATGGGAAACAGCTGTAAATATAGAAGAAGCTTCTCTTGCTCACCCACCAGCCACTCACCCTCGGCAGTTCCTAACAGGGTAAGGAGCTCTGGGCTAAAGTGATGTGAGGGGCTACCCATGGAGTCTTGGCACCCAGGGCAGTTTTGTAACAGCAACCGATTAATATTAACCTTAACCCTGAAGTGTCCCAGCCAAGTCCTTGCTCATTGGATACTTTCTGATTTAAAATGCATAGAGCTACAAAGGAGGGTCAAGAAATTCACAGAATGAAGGGGAAGAGGGAAAAAATATATTATTTTTTCTTTTCATTGTATTCACCCTTCACCCTAATACACCTTTCATATCTTTCAATAAGTTTATTTATACCCTTGGAAAAAAATGTTTTGTTTTTGCCCTCAAAATATGCTGAAATTGCAGCTTTAATTTCTTCGTTGTCTGTATATTTATCTCTCAAAGCTGTTTTTTAATATTTGGGAACAAATAATAATTAGATGGAGTCAGGTCTGGACTGTAGGGAGGGTGGTTTAACATTTTAAAGCCACAGTCATGAACAGTAGCCAACACGACATTGCTCTTGTTCATGGGTGTGTTGTCTTGCCAAAGCCAGCACCTGTTTGGTCCATTTTCCCTTTTTTGTTCCTGCACAGATTCTTTCTTTTTTTTTAAAATTATTTTATTTTTATTTATTTTTTTGACACAGAGAGACAGGAAGAGACAGAGAGATACAGAGAGAGACAGAGAGAAGGGGGAGGGTCTAGAGCAGTCTCCATAGTTGTACATCATCAGTTTTCAATATATTTTTATTCTACAGGTGGTTGGGGGTCTACACAGGGCAGGAACCAGTCAGGGGTCTCCCACACGGCAGGTACACCCTTGTGAGCTGGGGGCCTTCTACATGGGAAGCATGCCAGGGGCGAGAGCCAAACTTAGGGCCTCACGCATAGGAAGCTCCCCCTGGCAAGAAACAAATTAGGGCCCACCCCTGTTCAGCATATGGGTTTGTGCGGACCAGGGCTGGGATATGATCCTCGAACACCGGGGCGCAAGGTGAGCATTCAACTTGCTGAGCCACCCCAGCATCCCCCACAGATTCTTTTAACTATTTTACCAGACTGAAAGAGTACTCTCTAGTTATTGGGACACCTTTCTCCCCAAAATGGTAGCCATAATTTTTCCGGCCAATTGTGACACCTTCAACTTCTTAGGGGGTGTCATACCGTTTTCATGCCACTGCACAAACTCCTGCTTTAACTCAGGCTCATAAACATGAACCCAAGTTTTACCTTCAGTGACAATCAGTTTAAAACTTCATTTTTGTTGTCTCTGCAGAGGTCCAAAAACTCACAGCGTGCTATTGTTTTTGAAGCTGCATGAGCATTTTCGGTACCCATCTTGCACTGACTTTTGACAGCCTTAGACGATGGTGGAGAATATTCAAAAGGGCTGTAGGTGATACTCCAACCATTTTCACAGGCTGCTTTTTATTCAGTCTGGCATCTTGCCCTACATGTTTTCAATTTTTGCTTGACAATGTCTCAGGAAGTGGTCTCAACAGGATGTCCCGGACAGAGGTCATCTTCAATCCATTCTCTGCCTTGCTTGAAAAGGCGATGCCACTTGTAAACCATGGATTTCCCAGGGCAACAGCTGCTAACATCTCTCCAAGAATGGTTTGCAGTGTTTTCCCTTGTTTTGTGAGAAACTTAATGACGGTGCAAAATTAAATTTTATTCATGTTTGGGGTTTCCTTCATGCTTGATGTACTTCTTTGGCAATATCTGAAAAAACATGGATGCGAGTAGGCTAAAATTTGGCACATATAAATTACTAATAATAAATCACACATTCAAACTGTGTGCATTAGTACTGCCACCTCCTTGATAATTTCTCTGTTGTATGAATTTCTTGACCACTCCTTTGTCTACCACTGCCATATCTTTGGTAAACTGAACTTTGGCATGCAGTGTTTTATATTCATGTTCACACAGAAATTCTTACCTTTTCCAAATGTTAAATAACCATAAATTTAAAATAAATTATCTGGATGACTTAAGGACACAGGCTAAAATAATTTTTTTCAATGGGATTTTGGTTAAATAATGGACCACACCTTACCCCCAAACAACCAATCTTTTTAGGGCTTAAAAATTATACTAATAAACTGTAAACTAACTCAGCTCCAGCATGCGAGTACATAGTCATGTGGCAAGTTGACACGAGAAATCCCCTACGGCAGGAGAGCATGATGAAGAGATTCACTAAGCAATGAGAGAGAAAGAACTTTAACTTTCCTCTACACAGGAGGGTGAGCAGGCTGTTGGTCTGGAAGCATGAAATCTTATGTTGGAGCAGGGTTAGGAGGCTTTTTAAAGTTCATGCTCAAGGTGGAAGAGAGAGGGCAAACCAGTTATATTTTCTTCTTTTCTAATCCTAAATTTTGACTGGTGGAGACTTATCTGTCCCAATCTCAGGAGGTGCAGGACTTTGATGCCTGGGGCATGAACCCACAGTGCAATGCCTGGGGCATGAATCCACAGTGCTTCGGCCTTAAAGGTTTCAGTGGGACCAATGACCAACCCACTGGTCACAGAAGCCTGGGCGCCATGCATACATAGCACGACTGTGTGGATGGCTATGACACCTGCCTTTGAGGCAGGATGTGAGCTCGTATATCAAGTGACCCTCTGGGTAGCAATCCTGATGGACTCACGACCAGAAGTTCCCCTTCAATTAGTCTTGATTGAATACATCCCTCAAGCTTCCGACCAATTAAGATATTAAATCTTCTCCCAGCACACACAGATTTAACTTGATTTGGAAAAGATAAGCGCAATGATTCTTGCAGCCATGCATTGAGGAGAGGATTTATACATATTAATGAGGAGCTGGTGGTTTGTTCCCCTTTTTTTCACCCCACAGCTAAAGTGGTTATTTCTTAACTAATGAGCAGTGATCATTGCAGGAGCTGAGCAGGAGTGACTGCTAATAAGGGGACTATGGGGAGAAAGGTCAGCATAAAGCTATCAGGCAAGTGTAAGTCCAAGTGCAAATTTTATTCAGAATAATTAGGGTTTGTCTAGAAGCTGATGGATGTGATACCCAGTAGCAAAAGCAGGTAGTTCATGGTCTACTTTCTATGAATGCTGGAAGAAAAAGTGGTTTGTGTCTTGGTTGTTTCCAACTTTACCTTAGAAAACTTGTAATCACCTATAGGCCAGAGACGAAGGCACAATTCCCAGGTCTACGCAGGAAAACTCTTAACCTTAATCTCGGGTCTGCACTCACACCTTTGCTGTTGGCCTAGATACTGGGCTCAAAGCAGCGGAGTGTTGGGCACTGTCAGCTTCTCATTGTGCAGAGCAATAACGGCAAGCCCATCTGGAGACACTGTTCCCGGCCAGAACTAGAAGTCAGAAGACAGGCTGGCCACCAAGCAGAGCAGAGGCTTTGGCTTGATGTCAAGAACTGTGAGAAGCACATGAACACTGGCCAGCTGTCGTGAGATCTTCCGAGACAGAAGCTCAGTTCATGCTGGCTCGGCCTCCTGTCTCCTGTCTCAACTCCTTCCCAGCATCACCTCCAGGCCTTTGCTGGCAGCGGTCCTTTCCGGACTGAGTGGTCCCATTAAATGAGTTTCCAATGGTGATTTCTGTCTAAATAGATGAGTGAGCATTTTCCTAGGTTGCATCTCATTTTACTAACATCACTAGTTTCTCTTGCATCCAATCAATCATTCCATTTCAACTGTGCATTTTATTAATGAGCCATTCACTCTCTTTTCCAGATTGCTAGTGAAGATGTCAGATTTTGACTGGACCCAATACCAATTCCCACGGCTCAGTGCTGGCTTTCCTGAGAGCGCACAGGGGAGGCATTCATCATGCTCATGCATGTGCCTTTGTTATTCTAAGCTAGTTTTAACACACTTTTTTGTTAACTCACTTTTAAACACTTTTTGGGACATAAATACTACTGTTTATTGAAGAAGCTCCTACTTGGGGGAATAAGGTCCAGAATACTACACGATATACAACACAACGTACACAGCAATGAAATTCTAACCTCTACCAAGTGCATAGTGCAGGTTCATTTATTCATTCACTTTTGTCTAAAGAACAGGAGAAGGATTACACCCTTCGGCTGTAACCCTCTGTTTTTTACACCATTCCAGCACTCACACTTGTCTATTGATTTGCCTTTTCTACTTGACAGAAGCTTCTGATTTCAGCATACCTTCTTGGCCAGTTCTCACGCTATTTTGTGGTCATTTAGCCGGTTATTAGATGTCTGTGGGTCTTACACAGGTGGCTAACATTTAACTTGGGACAATCCAAAGGTTTCATGGCCAGAAAACAGCAATTATTTTCTAGGTTTTGCCTATTTTCATTCACTCTCAGTATAATTATTGTTCTAAATGTGTAGCTTAAATCAAAGGAAATAAGCCATTAGATGATGTTGATTTTCTTTTCTTTATATTTCTAGGTTGCTAGGTATAGAAAGTATTCAAGTCCCAGGCATACCTTATCACTTGCTTTTTCTTTTTATTCATAGATAAGACCAGTGGAAGCAGCTTTCTTCCTTTTATTAAAATACTTAAAAACATAAAGCTGAATGTAAAATTGTAACTGTGCTATCAGTATAACATATAAGAATATTCATTTGGACAAAAGCTGAGAGAAAAAAGAAAAAAACAAATCTTGATTACCCTAGGTTATATAATTTTGCGTAAATTATTCTTTATTTTAGAATAATTTTATGTAACATTATCAAATGAGTTATTTGTGCAGTATACACTATTATTTTATATATTTCAGGTTAGGATATGTTCTCCCAAAACTATGAAAATTGGTGGTGTTTACAATCTCTTCAGGGGAGAGATTTTCCTCTTAAGTCTTTCAGTTTGGAGCACAAAGTGAAAATGGATCTTCCATTAGCCAATTGCTGTGGAATTTCCTGAGAAAAACCAATAAACATTTTCTAGGTTTTAGAATCTCTGATGCAACAGCATTACTACTTTATTCTGGCATCATGAGGGCTATTCCATATGATTAATAAATCAAGTCAACATGTTAGTCATCTCTTCCATGATGACTTTGTATGTATGTCCCGGTTACAATGTTACTTATTTAAATTAACTCGTTAAATTAGTTTATGCTAAATAGTATAGCACAATGTAATATGTTATATACAGTGATGCTTTGGAAGTTGAACTTAATTTGTCCCAGAACCCTGTCTGAGTTCCAAAATGTTCGAGTTCCAAGATGAGTAGGTGTTCAGATAAAGCTATGGGCTGTACAATTGATATGTCCCACATGAACAAAGTGTTGGTATTCGAATTCCAAGGCAAAATTTGCTTGACTTTTTCCTTTTGGATTCCAAGTTGTTTGAGTCTTGGGGTGTTTAGATTCCAAGATATCACTGTAGTTATATGGATGTATGCTTATATATCTAGATAGAAGCCATATAGACAATACATTTTGGTATAGTATATTATATTGTATGTTGTATTTTAGTGTGGTATAGTATGCTGTAGTATAATGTAGTATGATGTAGTATAGAATGGTATAATATAGTCTAACATAGGGTAATACAGTATAGTATAGAGTGATATGCTATAGTGAGAAACAGTATAGAGTGGGATATTCTAGAGCAGTCTAGTCTAATGTAAAGCCACATAGCATCTATATAGCATAGTACTTCGAACAATGACTTTGGAATCATAGGCTTAGTTTTCAAATTGTGGTTTTACAACATAGTAGGTGCTTGATCTTGAGCATATTACTTAATGTCTCTAAACCCCAGTTTCATCATCTGAAAAATGAGGCTTAAAAATACCATGCCCTGAGAGGATGAAGCTGTGAGGACCACGAAGGTAATGCATATGAAGAGTAAGCCCTGACAGTTCAGAAACCCTTTGTAAGCTCTTTCGTTTTATGTGTCTCTCTGACAGGGAGGTTAGTGATGAAAGTGCTAGCTTAAGAAAATTGCCTGTTGCTAAAAGCATATGGTAAGGTTGGGCTAAGACACGACTCAGGACTGGTTGGGCACTTCATATTTATTTCTTAAGGCTACTGTCCTAAGTGAATCTCCCAATCACTTACTATATTTCACAGAGATAGGAGACGACCCTGGAATGATGTGGAGCTATTACATCTTGGCACTGCTGATAAACACAGGAGAGAAGGGTTTTTTGAATGATTCATAAATGATAAGCAGCTGCAGTTCTCTCTGTCTTGGGCAAAGCAATGCTAGCACCATAAATAAGTGATGTATTTTATTTTCTGTTTTTCTCTTCTAAAACCTCCAGAAGGGAAATATTCAGATGTGCTTAGAGACTTTTTCCTCAGAACAGTGAAAGTAGGGAATGTGGAAAACGGAATCAAAATGAAAGCTCAGTGGAAAATAACTGTGGGAATCAAATGTTGAAAACATTAAAATATATACAAATAAATTTGCCACAAATTTTTTTCTGACTTGACTACTCATTATGACCTTGCCCCTGGCTGGCTCTGATATGTTTCAGATGTGGAAGTTCTTGGCAAAGATATCTATACCCTTGTATATAAAAATCTCTGGGGATATGAAATAGCTCAGCAGTTGAGCACTTGCCTAGCAATCGCGAGGTCAGGAGTTCAATTCCTGGCTCTGACCTGTGCAAACCCCCTTGCTGAGCTGCAGTGCAACTGGTAACGGCCAGGATGACTAGTTGACAAAGGTTCTCGCCTTCCATGCGGGAGAACCCCAGTTTAGTTCCCGCACCGCATGGCCCCACATCCACCTGTGTGAAATGAAACCATGTCACAACTAATGATGTACAACTATGGAGACTGCTCTGGGCCCTCCCCCTTTCTCTCTCTCCCTCCCCTTCTCTCAAAAACAATAAAATAAAAAATCTAAAAAAAGAAAGATCTCTGTGCCCCTGTGAAAAGAAACTCATCTCCAAAGGAACATACGGGGCTCAAGAATGCACAGATTATGGGAGGAAAGGAGAAATATAAATATTGAAAATTTAGGGTCAATTTAATTTTAAAAAACATGTCGATGTAATGAAAAATACAATGAAATGAGATTAGAAGACTGAATTCAATGCCTAATTTGACATTTCCTAGGGTTGTGACCTTGGAAAAGTTTCTGAGACTTTGTTCCCATACCTGTATTAGAAAAGATTATTGCCCTTTTCTATCATCCCGAGGGGATGAGGTTATCAAATGAGATCATGTATGTGAAATTACTTTGAAAAATGAAAATGCTGTATATTGGCCTCATTGTTCTTGTTGAAAAGAGGAGGAAAAGTGGGGGAAGAAAGTGGGAGGAGTATGGGATTTGGAATCAAATAGGCCTGTGTTTCATAGCAACTCTGCCCTTTCTCTCAGTAGCTTTGTGGCCACAGAAAAGTCACTTAACCTTTCTTGGTCTCAGTTTACTTATATGTAAGAATGATTGTAATAAGCACTACCTCATAGTTGTTTCTAAGAACTAAGAGAGATAATACATGAATGCTCATATATTTTTTGTTTGCTGTTTTTAAGCCATGTCTCATGTGCCTGGACGTGTCAGGCCTATTTCTTTCTTTATTTCTCTCTCTCTTTTTTTTTTAAGATTTATTTTATTGTTTTTGACAGAGACAGAGACAGGGAGAGACAGGGAGGATCCAGAGCAGTCTCCATAGTTGTACGTCATCTGTTTTCAACATGGTTTCGTTCCACACAGGTGGGCGGGGGCTGCTCAGGGTGGGTGCTGGCTGGGGGCCTCCCACATAGGAAGCACACCCCAGTTTAGCATATGGGTCCAGCATGGCCAAGGCCGGGATTTGATCCTTGGTCTCTGGGGCTGCAAAGCAAGCACTTAACCCACTGAGCCATCCCAACTACCCCAGCCTATTTCTTAATCATAAAAGCATTTAAATTTGGAGAGATCAAATGACAACCAAACATATCAAGCCATATACCAGCAGGTACAGAATCACTGCTAAAATTTTCTTGATCAGACTATTTAACAAATTGCTTTTGAAATTTAAAGAATCCAAGACCTTGAAAAATCGCTGTTTAACTCAAATTATGATGACTATAGCTCCCATGAAAACAATGTTTTACAAATGAACACTAAAAGAACAATAAGAAAGCTTAGAGTACTTTAGCAGCTTTTTCTCTTATGTTAAACATTTTCCCGCAATTACATTTCAACTAAGCTTCAAATGAACTTTTTTTCCTCATTCAGATCAAGTTTTTTAGTGTTAAAAAAAAGGAGTGAGACGGGAAAGCCGGGATGGCTCAGTGGGTTAAGTGCTCACTTTGCAGCCCCTGGGACTGAGGATTGAATCCTGGCCCCAGCCCGTGTGGACCCATATGCTGAACTGGGGAGTGCCCCCAGTTCGTTTCTCACCGGGGTGAGACCCCAACCCAATTCCTGCCCTGCGCAGCCCCGCGCCCACCTGTGGAATGAAACTATGTGGAAAAACCAATGATGTGCAACTATGGAGACTGTTCTGGGCCCTCCCCCTTCTCTCTGTCTCTATCTTTGTCTCTGCATCTCTCTCTCTGTAAAAAAAAAAAAAAAAAAAAAAAAGGAGTGGTGGTTAGTGAGATTTAAATAGTTTTAGATTTTCTAAGCAAATGAGATATATGTAGGAGTACTCTGAAAATTTGTACCTCTTCCAGTAATTTGAATTAAGGTAATTATTATTATTTTTTGGCCCTCCAGTTTGCACCAGCAACCTCTGGAGCAGGTTTAGCATAAGGCACTGGATGGATAACCTCCCTCTTGACATAGTTCAGTTCCAACAAAGCCAGCTTTCTGTGTAACTGTTACTGTTCTAATCTCTTTCAGCCATGGAGCTCAGTGGAAACTTTACTTATATAAATAGAAAAACATCACATCTGATTTTTATCAGCTTGAACTAAGGAGAATTCTTGTCCTTCAATAGAACTGAGATACTCTTACTGTTTTTAAAACGATGGTTGCACCTGCACTTGAGGGGTGAATGATGAGGAAGAACGATGCCATTTGGAATCTAGAATATGGTTTGCCTCGATCTGTATCACCTTTGTTGGGCAGACATGTTGGGACATCTGTAGTTGTGTGATGTAAAAAAAAAAAAATATGCTACAGGCTTTGGCTTGACAAGCTTTGAAACATTTCCCAGCTTTTTTGGAGGTATGACTAGATTTCCCACATATACTGGATCTATTTTTTTATGCTGCCAAAATGTAGTATTACTGGCAAGACAACATGGAGTCACCTATGCCTGTAGGATTCTAGTTTCTGTACATTCCTGTAGTCTACACATACAAGATAGGGCCTGGGCTCAATCAGGAGAGCAACTCCATTAACATGTTACTAAGCTACTAACCTTTTTATAATATGTGGTGTTTAGGCATTCAGATTACAAAAGCTGAGGGAGAACCAAATAGTGGCTATGAGAGTGGCCTCAGAGTCATGTTACCGGTATTCTAGTTGAGATAATTCAGTTTTAATTACTAATAAGATACAGGATTCAAGAATTCCAGCTGAGGTGGGAGGGGAGGTGAGAGTGGGCACCAGCATTATGGACACACTCAATAGTTTGGTGGTTACCTGGGGAGGGGGGAAGAAGAGGGAGGGAGTGTTGGCGGTGGGGAGGTAGGAGTGGAAACCGGATATACCGTGATGGAAGGGGAGCTGATTCTGGGTGGTGGGCACATAATGCAATGCATAGGTGATGTGATGTGGACTTGTACATCCGGAAGCTATCTAATTGTTACCAATCAATGTCACCCCAATAAACTTAACAATAAAAAAAAAAAAGAATTCCAGCTCAGGAATAGCAAACCAAAACACACACACACACACACATGCATGCACATACACATGCACACATGTACGCACATATACCCAAAAGCACATATACCCAAAAGCACATACACATGTAAAACTTTCCCCAATGATTAATTTAAATATTCAAACAATACAAGATAGTACTACCTCTGTTTCTAAGAAATAAGTGATAGTTATCTTTCTAATTCTTTCAGCACCACAGAGTCTCTTTTATAAATATATTTTTTAACTTTTGTTGCATAATTTACTTAGGCAAAATTTGCTTATGAACTCTAAGTGGAAAGTTTAATAAGTTTTGACAAATGTATAATCCCATGTAAACTCTATCCCAATAATGATGTAGAACATTGACAACACCTGGAAACGTTCTGTCATGTTTGTTTACATTCTATCCAGCTCCCTGGTGTCCCATATAACCACTAGTCAGCTTTCTGTCACCGTAGATTAGTTTTCTCTCATCTAGAAATTCATATAAACTGAATTATGTATCATGTACTCTGTGTCTACCTTTCTTTCACTTTGCATAATGTTCTTGAGATTCATCCATGCCCTTATGTTCGTTAGTTGTTAGTTCCCTTTTATTGTTTTTAACAATCTCTGCCTTCCCATGCTGAAAATCCTCTTTCCCACATACATCAATGTATTCAACTCATTTGTTTTATCCTATGACGTAACACATTGTTTCAGAATTATCTTGTAATTCATTAACCTTGTTTGATCATGCTTCTTACTATTGATGATTTTCTAGGGATATAACCATGCCAATCTTCCTAAACTGGGATACTTTGAGGTGACCTTTTGGTTCCAGTGACTTTGTAGGATTGTTATCATATTAACATTTTGGCACCAAACATGTAAACTGCTTTAATATAATAAAAATAGGTTATATTTATTATACCCTTATTCTGTATGGCTAAGCATGCTATACCTTGTCTCATTTAATTCTTAAAATAGTTGGGCAAATCAAGTCTTATTGAACACATAATGACTAGCAGTTCTTTTTTTTTTTTTAAAGATTTATTTTACTGTTTTTGACAGAGACAGAGAGAGACAGAGAGAAGAGGGAGGGCTTAGAGCAGTCTCCATAGTTGTGCGCCATCAGTTTTTGACATGGTTTTGTTCCACATAGGTGGGCAGGGGCCATGCAGGGCTGGAACTGGGCTGGCGGCCTCCTGCATGGGAAGCACACCTCATTTCAGCATATGGGTCCACACGGGCTGTGGCCGGGACTCGATCCTTGGACACTGGGGCTGCAAAGTGAGCACTTAACCTGCTGAGCCATCCTGGCTTTCCCGACTAGCAGTTCTTATGAAGCTTACAGTCTAAAGGAGAAAGAAGTCATTAATGAAAATATGATAATTGCTATGCTAAAACTTGGAACTATGAGATTCTATGTCAGGAGGACCTCATCTAATCTAAGGGGCAGCTAAGACCTTGCTGAAGAAGTGACCTTGTAGCAGGGACTTGAAGAACAAGTGAGTTAGCCAAGCCCAAAAAGGTCTAAGAGTATTCCAATATGAACAACTTGTATGCAGGCTTAGTCATGAGAGAGTCCCTGGCTGGTAGAAGGAATTGATAAGTTTTTGTATACTTAGAATCTGGAACTGGAAGTAGAGGGGGGCTAGCTGAGCTAAGGTGTGCCTGAACCGGGACCAGAACCACTATTTTTGGCCTGCAGTTTGGAATAGGTTTTGACTATTGCTCACTCTGGAGTGGTAGTGATGTTTCACAGGCATCTATGTATGGGGATTCAGAGAACTGAATTCCAGTGGATTTTTGATAAGAGAATTCAAATGAGAAAAAAGTGCGGTGGTTTCTTGCATTGATTTTGGAATAATATGGTATCAATTTATTTATGACATTCACTTCATAAGTTACTGTATTATTGAAATTCCAGTTAATATTTCTTTTCCTTGAGAAAATAATTCTTGGTCTCTGAGGTGGAATTTACAAGATATGTGAAGTGTGAGGACTGGTTTCTACCATTATGCTGTTGTTAGCTGAAAAAGCATTTAATTTGCAAATATTGTTCATCTGATATTTTTCACAAACATTATTTTATTTTTATTTTTTATTTATTTATTTTTAATTGTTTTTTGACAGAGAGAGAGAGAGAGAGAGAGAGAGAGAGAGAGAGAGAGAGAGGCAGACAGAGAGAGACAGAGAGAAGGGGGAGGGCCCAGAGCTGTTTCCATAGTTGACAGCATTAATTTTCCATATAATTTCACTCCACAGGTGGGCACAGAGCTGCGCAGGGTAGGAACTGGGCCGGGAGCCTCCTGCACGGGCCCCAGCAAGAACCAATCTGGGGCACACCCCACTTCAGCATATGGGTCCACATGGGCCGGAGCCGGGATTTGATTCTCGGACTCTGGGACTGCAAAGCGAGCGCTTAACCCACTGAGCCATCCCAGCCTCCTCAATATTTTATTTTTAAATGTTAACAGAACACTTCTTTGCGCAAAATTTAGGAAATTGATTAAAAAACAGTCAATGATAAATACCCATGTAGTTTAAGGGCAACATTTACATTGGAAATTGTATCTCTGTTTTGCATTTATAGTAAGTGAATAAATCTAGCATTGCAAGTTCTCAAGGCAATTGTCAGGAGACCAAGACAAGTTCAGTCATTAATCATATTGTGAAACTAGACACAGCAGAAAAAGAAAAAGAATTGAATTGAGACTCATTGAACCAAAATAACACATATTGGAACGTGTACAGATTGCCTCGTCTGGTATGAGATTTAAGTAATGTTTGTCCTGACCTAGAATCAAGAGCAATGATGAAGAAAACATGATAACTTTCTTCTTGGAATAAACAGGTTAGGAATAAAGGAAATATATTTTATATATATTTTATATATTGAAATTATTTAAAAAATAAGTTATTATTCACACTGGCATTACTACATTATGGAGGTTAAAATATAAGTAGAGATGGAAAATTGGATCTTTGACTTAGTTCCAACAAATGTTAACTACTTGAATATGTGTAATATATTAATAAAAATAAAATGTTGGGTTTGACCTTATACTGAAATGATAGAACATTAGAGAAATGGGTTATTTAAAGATGTTCATCATCAATGAGTTATCAGTTTGATAAAAACTTTTTCTTTAAAGTTTATTTTTATTACTAGAAAGGATTTCTAGTTACAAATTTGGCTTTTTAGAAATGTCATAAATGTAGATCTTGAAAAGAATTATGGTTATGTTGTCACAACTACAGTTCCAAAGCACCTGGTCTGGTCTTTTCTCCTGTTCCATTATGTTCTATACCCACTGGTAGAACTAATTTCCTCATATGATTTTTATTATGCCAATTCTTGGACCAAGAATCTACAGAGGTTCTCTTTGTTTTACTCCGTAAATATAAATTCTTCTACCTGCCTTTGAGACTATTGCTATTTTTATTTTTTTCTTTTCACCAACAATCAGTTGTTTTTCTTTTTAACATAAATGAACTATAGGTGTTATGGATTTGTTCAGCAAACATTTATTGACGAAAAGGCAACATCAGATTAGTGTTCTTAAAAGATCCCTCTGGATTGGAGGCTGGATGGGGCCTGTGCAGGAGTCGTGGGGGGACATGACTATAGCTTGAAGCAGGGTCTTGACAGTGGAGATGGAGTAAAATAAATGGTTTTGCAATTGATTTATGAAGTGTTTGTATTCCCCACATTACCAGAAAAAACGTTGTCCCTGAATTCTCTATCATTCTTTTTTACCTTCAAATTCTACTTGAATGGCCACTCCTTCTAGGTGTGACCTGCTACTCTAGCTGTGTAATCTTGTAAAGTTCTTTTAAAAAAATTTTCCTCATTTCTCATAGGAATATAATAATAGTAGCTGTCCAAAATAGTTGATTTAAGGCTTACATGGTTCAAAGCTTATGAAGATTTTAGCTTAATGCCTGGCACACAGTAAAAACTTGACAAAAGTTAGCTACACCTACATCATTCCTGATTAATCTACAGCATTTAATTTATATACAGAACAGAACCATTTTGTCTTAGAGTGAAAAGAGATCTTCGAAACTGTCCCATCATTTTTTTCTCATTTACACATTTAGAAATGTAGGCACAGGGGTGAGAGAGGTGAGAGTATGTCAGTGCTTGTTCCAGAAACTAAGCCTGGGTCCCTCATCTCCAAGGTCATGGCCTTTTGGCTCTGGACCACAGGGCTTTTTTTTTTTTTTTTTTTTTTTTTTTTTTTTTTTTTTTTTTTTTTTTTTTTTTTTTTTTTTTTTTTTTTTTTTTTTTTTTTTTTTTTTTTTTTTTTTTTTTTTTTTTTTTTTTTTTTTTTTTTTTTTTTTTTTTTTTTTTT
>PVKE010009543.1:0-44580 GCA_004027555.1 Craseonycteris thonglongyai
CATCACTACTATACTTAACCACCAATCTTTGAGGCTTCTGATCTATTCATCTTTAAAAAATATAACTTATTTCAAATCCTTCTTAATTTTTTAATATTTTATTTTTCTTTATTTTTTTAAATTGCTAAATTTATTGGAGTGATATCAGTTGGTAAAAATTATATAGCTTCCAGGTGTACAATTCTACATTACATACTAAAAGTAACAAAGAAACAAAAACTCATGGGCACAGTCAATAGTTTAGTGGCTACCTGAGGGTAAGCAGGGGAGGGGGTGGGGGCATCAAATATATGGTGATGGAAAGAGAACTGACTCTGGGCGGTGAGTACATAATGCAGCACATAGACAATGTAATGTAGAATTATGCACCTGGAACAATTCCTTCTTATGATTCAGGTTTACAAACCTGATGGATACCTGAAGCCTAAAGTTAGGTGATCTGAAAATGTTTAGACATTATCATTTAGCTGCAATAAAAAAACAGCCTTTTCTTTATTACTGAGAGGCAAGAAACTGAAAATGTACTGCATAATTTATTCCTGAAATTTGTTAATAAAATTTAGAGCAGTTATCTTCAAATAAAGGTACAGAAAATAAAGTAGTCATTCTCTGCAACTTATAAAACATTTTAGTCAATAACTAATAAACACTGGAAATACCAAGTCCAAATAATTCTCTCTAAAAAAAAATGGCTACTAAATGATTGTGATATGGTTTCTCCACATATTAAAAAATAGTCTACTTTCTCTCCTTTATGCTATAAAAGTTTCATCTCTGAGAAACACAAAACAGAATCATCCAAGATGAAAAGTATTTAAAAAAGATTCAATTATTTTGTACCTCTCTGCAATGCAGGTTGCACTGAAAAATATTCTAAATTGAAAATGCTCCCAATGCACAGTGGTAAAGTAGCATAATGCAAGCAAATTGTGCTTTCAATATGAGATGTCATATTATTCGGGAATTTTAGCACAATCTGAATCAAAATCATAAAGACAATTTGAATGAATGTATTTTTCTTCCTATTATCCATATTCATCTTACCATAATATTTAGAACAGGTAGGTGTCTTTGAAAGAACAATTCCAGAATAATAAACAGGATTCATATAAACATTATTTTTAGTTTACATACAGTGAGCCTGTGGAATTATGTTTGAATTATGATATGTAGAATTTGAATGCATCAAGATCAATTTCTTCATTTACTTAGTATCCTTGTACTGTTCGTATATTATTTTTTTCTTGGATAGAGCAGGGGCCAGCAACCATTTTCTGTAAATCTCCAGATATTAAATATTTGGGGCTTTGTAGGCCAAACCATTTGCATCACCGCTGCCCAACCCGGTTTCCAAAGCAGCTATACACCATATGTAACAATTAGGCTTGTCTGTATTTTCATAACATAGTATGAAAACAGCAGACAGGCTGAGTTTGGGAAGAGGTCCAGAGCATGCCAACCTTTAATTTAGAGATTTAAGTTTCTCAAATATTTGTTTGATGGTTAGGGCCCCAAATTCCAATTTCTACATTTGGTCATGTGAATTCAGTATTGAAAACAAACAAACAAACAAACCTGCAGTGCTATTAAAACAGATAACTTAGGGAGTTACCAAAATACTAACTGTCGGAAATAGCGGTGACTTCCTCATTATGATACAGCCAGCTGACAGCAGGTGCAGGTGAACTGCTAACTCGGCAAACCACTTCTGCATCCTCCCCTTGCTTGAATTCTTGAGGTGATACCACTTCTCTGAAAGTGAGTTTTTCTGTATCAATAAAGTAAAACAAACAATAAAAGTATGAGTCCTTGTGTCTACTCACGTGTTCCAGAATCTGTGTTGACTGATGCTATTAATAAAATAATCAGTTAAATTTAGGTCCTTCAAAATCTTAAACCAGAAAATCTAATTCCATTAACCTATAACTTTTACCTCACAATTCTACACTAGGTCCTATATGAACTGGAGCACAGTCCACAACTCTGATCCCAATTTTTCCTCTTTGTTCTTTGTCTCTGTGCTCCAGGCAAACTGTCCCTTTTGCAATCCCTTCAACACTCCAGGTTTGTTCTCACCCCTCAGTATTAGCACTCTTAAATTTCTTCAGTTTCTGCTGGACCTCCACATATAACACAGCCATTTCCCTTCCCACTTCAGCTCTCTACCTCTACTTCACTTAATTTCTTTAATATAGAATTCTATAGCACATATCACTAGCATCTCCATATCTTTTAAAGCTTACTTATTGTTTGTCTGTCTCTGTTCACTAAAACATAAGTACCAAGGGGCCATTGACATTTTAGTCACTACTCAGACTCTAGGACAAGCTTGTTCAACCTGAGGCTACTGGGTTACATGTAGCCCAGGACAAGTTTGAATGTGGCCCAACACAAATTTGCAAACTTTCTTATAACATCGTGGGTTTTAAAAAAAAATTTTGTTTAGCTCATCAGCTGTCATTAGTGTTAGTATATTTTATGTGTGGCCCAAGACATGTCTTCTTCTAATGAGGCCCAGGGAAGCCAAAAGGTTAGACAACCCTGCTCTAGGCCTTAAATACTGTGTGCCATGTATTAGACATCTAGTATAATAGACACCTAGTAAATGTGTACAATAAATGAAAATGGATATTTATGCTTGATTAGAAATTTTCACAAGAGTATTCCTTTGTTCTTACCAAGAGATAAAAAAAAGATATTTCTGTACCTTCACAGATAAAACACCAGGGATCTTCCTTAGCATAATTTACAGTAATAAAAAATCTTTCCAAACACTATGCTTATGAAATGCCTGTTCCAATTTACTGTTTTGCTACTTACGAAATAGGTTCAGTAGGGGTTACATAAATAGGGAAAACATATTTTCTTGAGGTGCTTAGAAACTAACAAGAGGAGAAAAAAGCCAAATCAGGAAAAAAAGAGAGTGATGATAGGTCAGCAAATTGCCCTGGTCATCAAATAGAAAGTCATGCTGCAAAAATGCTTTGGCTTTTTATTAATTGTATTTATGGAACAATAATAATAATAATTGCTATAAGGAGGAGATGTCTTATAAACTAGTTTTCTAAACATTTTTATAATTTTTACTGGTAGAAATACTAACCACATATTAATCATAACACATTTGTTCTAAGTACTTTATGTGATATTAATTAAAGAAATCTGCAAAAATAATCTAAATAATCTATGGATGAGGGAAGTACTACTACTATACTCTTCTTATAGATGAAGACACTGAAGACAGAAAGGTTAGGCGATTTCTAAAGGCTACAAAGGGAAGAGATAGAGCCTGGTTTCAAACTCAGAGAGTGAATGATACCCAAATTTAAGAAGGGAAAGGAATGCAGGGAGTGATCCACCTCAAATCAAAATAAAGTGTAAGTGTTGAAAAGCTTATTAATGAAATGCCTGGCAGTGAAACCGCTAAATGATTTTTCAGCTTTTTCTCTGTCTATTGCTGTTTACTGCTACTTCCCCAGTTCTCAATCTAGACTGGTTGCTGCTATCAAACATGCAATTTCATTTATCTTAATCACAATCTTCAACTTTAGAGTGAAAAAGTACTTCATAAATTACATACAACTAAATGAAATTACCACTCTCTATTTACCTAGGAGATTCTTAATGTAGTGAGAAAACTAATACAGTCCCATCTATATTGTTCAACCAACATCATTGGCTGCATCATATGTTTATGATCAATTATTATCTATTATTTATTTTATGAGATGCACTATGGCAAAATACAAATAAGTTGATACCAGTAAAGGTCTTAGAAACCTGACTAGCACAGAGCTGTTAGTGAGTGTTAGATTTTACTAAATGCATTTTATTTTGTTTGAATTTTTACACAATCACAATTTTAATCAATTAATAAATACATGACTTACGGTAAATTTCCAAAACAACTGTAGCTTCTTGTGTCTGTCCTTTGGCATCTGTTGCTTGACAGCGATATATCCCTGCATCTTCTATATTTGCATTGTAGATGGTTAATCGTGACCTAACACCTTCCTTTTGCACCACTACCCTCTGTGTTGAAATTATTTTCTCTCCTTGTGGATTATACCAATCTATACTCTCAGGTTCACCAATTGCTGTAAAGAGTCATGGAAGAGAAATGTTTGAAAATATGTTTTGAGTGTTCGTTTTCACATTGGCATTTACTTGTTGTATAACAACTTTTAACAACTTAGAAAAAATTAAATGGAAAAATGCTAGAAATCTGAAATCTTACAAAATTGAAAGTAAACACAAATGTTACAACACATGTCCATCCTTATTTATCCAACGTCAAGGATTTGTGCCCATTTAAATAAACAAAACCCAAAAGTAGCATAAAAAAAAATCTTGTACAGTATTTTTTACTGGTAGTGTTCATTTCATTTCAAAATCTCTGAACAAAACCTTCCATATGGAATATCACTGACTCTCTAGAAACCTCATTATGCCCACTTTCTTTTCACTGACCCTCAATATTTACGCTATCATAGTTGAAACTTTACCATGCTAATCTATGAATTATTACTACAATGAATTATGAAACTGCATTGGTCGTTTATTCATACATAAATTATACTGGATAGATACCTCTGAAAAGAAACAAGATTACAAACATGATTTATTTCACCTTTTATAGGGTCAGTTGACAGAACTTTCTTCCCTGATAAAGCAGAGCTCATAAAAATGTAAATCTTATTGAAAAAAAAATGAACTTTGGTTTTAATAATACTGAATTTTGAATGAATGTCCTATGTTGTTTTATTTCACAGATCAAGTCAATGACTGACTATTTTTAATAGAAAGCCCTGATCTCTTTCCCCAACTGAAATGCATACTTTCATCATTTTAAGCTAAAACTGTTAACTATTTAATCATATGATAATTAGAATGCATTGAAGTGATACTTATACTGGCAGGCAATTACAACCAAATCATTACAGGGTAAACATATATTTAAGTTTTCCAGTTCAGAATCTAGGTTGTTATCTTCTTTTTAAAAGCTGAAGCTTCGTGTATTTGCTTTTAGTTACCAAAAGGATGCATTTCACCTAATTGCTTGACAGATAATTTGTGGAAGCAGCATACTCTATTAACTCAAAAGTATCAGGGGGTAAATACATAAAGTTAGCTAACATCTGTAGGAGCTCTTTGAAGAAAATTGTTCCTTATTTTTTCTTCTCTAGGAAATGGATTTAGAAACAAATTACTATCTTTTCTATATCAAATTAGAAATGCTTGAGCAAAAAGTATGAAAGAAATCTTAAGTGCATCTCAATTATGTTATCTTCAGTTTTTCTGAACAGAACCATAATATTATAGTGGTTATAGGATAACTCATTCAGGGGAGATATTTTTAAAAATTCCCTCTCCATACAGAAGTAACAAACAAATATTTTAAATAAATTATCACTTTAAAATTGAACAACACAAAAATCTCCTTTTGGACTGTAAATGATATAGGATACTCTGAAATATTTCAGATATTTTATTCTTGCGCAGGGGCCATGCTAATCTTCTCTGTATCGTTCCAATTTTAGTATATGTGCTGCCAAAGCAAGCACAGATATTTTATTCTTAATAATATGTTATGAAATTTGATTATCATGAACAGTTTATTCTGGATGTTCAGAGAGTGGTCATCATTCTCTTTTTTTATTGTTATATTTATAAGGGTGACATTGGTTAGTAAAAATTACACAGGGCATAGGTGTACAATTCTATAGTATTTCATCCATGTGTTACAATATGTATTTTTTGATATCACCAATATATAAAAAATTCCAATAAAACTTATGTCATAAGAATAAACTACTGACAAATTAAAAACCACTGAACTTTTCATTTCCTTAAAAATGTAGTAGAAACATTCCTTTGCAATATATGACAGACACACTCTTACGTAGTTCTCTGAGGGTCTGACTACTTTCTGACTACTATAAATTTAAGACATATTTATTTATTGAGTTTTAGGTGTCTGTGTTTTAGGTTCAAGTAAACTTTAGAGCCATATCAACACAGTTACCATTGTAGTAGAAAAACTCGATGCAAGCTCTCTGATTTGCAAGGGTTTCTCACACCTTTATTTTTTGAGTATTGAGTTTTTCACCTCTTATATTTTGCCAATATATTATATTAACTAATTAAAGCATAAAAGAAGTTATGTGAAAATATTTGTAGAAATACATACCTGTACATGTGAAGAATTTAGATTCACCCACACTAAGCTCTACTTTGCTAAGTGAAATTGTCACTTGAAGAAGAGCTGAAAAAAATATTTGAGCAACAATTAATTATGGTTTTCAACATGAATTCTAAGATTTTATTTTATAATCTATAAACTACATACCCCTGCCCTAAATTATTATCACCTGTAAAGAGAAATGGAGGTTTTGTAAAATATAATCTAACAATAATATGTCTGGTATAGTTTGGTTATGCACCTCACAACCACACCCAATACAGGATTTATTCAAGCTAATATTCTAAAATTAGTATATCAAGTAAATGAGCAAATTTATACTCAGCTATTCCAAATTTAGATGTTAGGTTTGTATATGCTACAAAATCAGGGTTTAAAGAATAAATCTGTCCCAAACTTGGAGGCTTATTTGAAAGAGTAAATGCTAAGCTGTTATTACAACAATATAAAATATATAATTAACACATTTTGACTACCTACTAAAATATTTCCATGAAAGTAGGCATACACAGAGAAGAGAGAGACAGTATTGCATCAAGAAAGGTAAATGACCACCGAGTATCACAAAATAGAAGTTAAGTGAAACAATCAGGACAAAAGCCATAAAATAAAGATGTTCAATAAGTTTACTCTCAGATTTAAAATAAAATAGCTTGCTATTATTCTATAATTTTAGAAGTTAATTAAAATTGTTTTAAAACAAATTGAAAGACATATTTCTATTAGTATCATAGATAAGTTAGTGTGACCACTCCCTAAAACTCTGTCTCACTGTTCCTTGCTTCCATTAAAGTAATGGAGAACCCGGGATGGCTCAGTGGATTAGGCGCTCACTTTGCAGCGCCTGGGACCGAGGATCGAATCCCAGCCCCGGCCCGTGCACAACCATGTGCTGAACTGGGAGCTCCCCTAGTTCAGTTCTCTTTCTGTCTCTGTATCTCTCTCTCTCTCTCTCTCTCTCTCCCCTCTGTCAAAATAAATAAATAAATAAAATATATATTAAAGTAATGGAGCCACAAGGGACAAATCTAAATTAAAGTACGAGATGACACTGGAAGTTAGTGGATTACAGTCACTAAAAGGACAGCTTTCACAGAGAGAGAATCTAATCTTGTCTAGAAAAGAGGGTGATATAGAACACCAGGTAACACTAGACCTAAAAAAAAAATCTAACTTTAGTACAGGCATAAGAATAGTAATAAATAGTAATAAATCAGACCACTAACCAAAGGGTAACAATAAGCAAATTTTTCTCTGCCAGCCTATGTAGGAAGAAAGTATTTCTCCTTAAATAAATTAACCACATTTCGGCCCTACCCTAGGTTTCCGACTTTAACTATAATAAGGTGACCAACATTTTTCCAATGAAAAGGAGGACATAAATAAATAAATAGGACATAAATAAAGAAACAAATATTGCAAATAAAAAAATTATTCTTTGCAACAATAACTACACAGAAAACATTATAATATAGTAAATAGTTGTAATGTAGGCATATTATGATTATCATTTAAATATGAATATTTTTCGATTGAATGAATATTTTTGTTAATGTGTCATTTTCTGACAAAATATTAAAAATATCCATACAAGAACTATTTTTCATATTGAATTTTACAGCAAGTGCTGCAGCTAGAGTATCAACATTCAGTCTTGATTTTTCAGTTGTCCAAAAATCATTAGCAATTGAAAATACCCTTTCAACTGCTGCATTAATGCCAAGGCAGCACAATGTAAATTGGACTAGAAGAAGTAAATTTTCATATGGTATATGTGCATTTTTGAAATGGTTGGATATTTTTACCCATCTTCTATCAAGTTCAACATGTTCATTTTCCCACTCAAACAATTTTTCCGAATTTAAATAAATATTGTTTTCCAATTTCTTCAAATAAACAATTGCTGTATATACATTTTTTTAGATTTATGTTTTTATTTTTTATTTTTTTTAGATTTATTTTTTATTGTTTTTTGGGGTTTTTTTTGACAGAGAGAGAGAGAGAGAGAGAGAGAGATACAGAGACAGAGAGAGAACTGAACTGGGGGAACTCCCCAGTTCAGCACATGGGGCCAAACAGGCAGGGGCTGGGATTTGATCCTCGGTCCCTGGTACTGCAAAGTGAGCACTTAACCCACTGAGCCATCCTTGCTTCCCCAATTGTCGTATATTTTAATGTCTGGTAGTTCTGTGGATAAAAACTGAACACAAGTTGAAAAGAAGGACATCTAGGAGGACACTTTTCGAGGGAGGACAGAACTTCCAAAATGAGGACTGTCCTCCCTAAAGGAGGATGGTTGGTCACCTTAACTATAAACACGTGAACGTAGGAAAACGCCAAGCTAAAAATTCAACTAAAAAGCAGTGTCACAGGTAGGGCTCTCAGCTAACTGACAGAAGCAAGCAAAAATTCCTTTTAGAGAACTATATTCATCAGCCAGACTGCCTAAGATTTAAAAAATATTACATTCTCCTTAACCTATACTCACATTCTCACATTATAAAATGCATAATAAAATAAGGCACTGTAGGCAAGAATCAGTTGAAATAACCATGAACCATAAAACATTAGAAAATCGAACAGGAAATGTAGCATAACTACCTTGAAAGATGTTTAAAGAAATAAAACATGGAATCAAAAGCATGAGAAAAATACTTATCAAGAAATATTTGCCAAACATGTTTAAGTTCTTCAAAATATGTTTCCTTGTATTCCCCATCATCAATTGATAAATTCCTGACTTTTTAGGAAACCTGTCTGGGAAATTTAGGCTGGGCTACATGGCTTTAAATTCTCTATTCTTAGTCTTTGGTGCTATTTTGATTCATTATTTCTTCATACTCTGTTCCTTCGCACATTATAGGAACTCAATAAGTATTTGAGTGAATCTAATATTTTAGAGAGAAACTGGTTAAGAAAAGCACATAAGTTAGAAAGAATAGGAAAAAAATCCAAGGAAGAAGACATTATTTACAAATTATAAACTATGTCAATTCGAGTAATAATCTCAGGAGAGGACTTTAGAGAAGTAACTAATCCCCCCATAACCTTAATTTATATCTACCGAGGTCAACAGAGGCAAATGGCAGAAATAAAGCAATTTGAGATTGACCTTTTCAGAAGCTTGAATCTAAAGAGATGGACAGGGTTTGGGGGATCCACAGTTTGAGACCTGTGGTCGGGTGTTTTATAATTTGGGGAAGATTCGGGCATACCCATACGGAAAGGAGGAAGAAAATAGGTAATACAAATCAAAGAAAAAAAGAAATTATGATTTTGTTCCTCTTCCTCTTTTCTTTCCTCCCTTTACTTTCTCCTTTAAGAGACCAACCTATTTCATGTTATTGATGAGCTTTTCTCTTTGGATCTTCAGCTTTCCTCAAATCAATCCTGCAATTACCAACGCTCAACCAGCATTCAGATGGATATCATATTTTAATTTCAAACTTCTTATGTGCAAATTAAACCCATTCTCTTTCCATCAAAAATTGCTCATAATTCATTTTTGGTCACCCTGAACTAATTTTCAAGTCTTTGAAATATAATCTCTGAAATATCACTTGTATATATTTTTATATATTTCCAATATTCTTTCCCTAATACATGCACTCATTAACTTTAATATGAGGTATTTATTTTAATATGTAATTACATCAGATTCTAGATTTTACCCCCCTGATTTCATCTATTCAATCTCACATCCCTTGAAAATATTTCTCAGGCTGCTGCAAGTATACATTTCTAAAACTGTTTAATTTCACCTAGTTTTTCAAAAGTATTCCAAGTAGATTTGTTTTGTCCAATTATTATGCAATTTAATGAAAAGAAAACTTACTTTTCTAAATTTATTTCCAATTATTTCTTCTCATGCTTCTGCAGCTATAGACAATGATGAAAAATTATCCCCACCCCTCTCCATTGCCTCACACTTTCCCACTACTGTGCATTTGCTCAAACTATTCCCTCTGTCTTCACTTCCCTGTCTCACATCTCCACAAAGCTCGATACATTCTACCTTCAAAGTAAAACTAAAATATCAATAACTTTATAAAACATTCTTCTACAGCCTGATTTATGGCATCAAAAAGAAATACTTCTGATCAGGAGGCATTTTCACTACACAAGTGAAACTAACATTGCTGATAACTATATTCAGTTCTTTATCTTATTTAAATATAAATTCCCAGAAGTGAAGGCTCATCCACCTCACTTCTGTTTTTCATAAATTGATAATACATAATGAATACATGGCAGAATAATGAATAAACTTGTATCAAGACCTTATTGTACACTAGGTATAGAACAATGACAATACCAACAATATAAAATTTTTGGAATGACTTCAGTGCCTTAAATTGACTTTAAGTATATCCAAAAGCTTGAGTGATGTCTGCCAATTATTATTTACATAATTCCCACCTTTGACCTTTGAAGTATATTTGCTTTTCTAAGGAAGAGTTTCAAGAAAGGACAGAACTTGAAAGATAGAGGCACTTTAAAAGTCAAATGCAGTTCTAGACAATTTTACATTGATTTGCTGATGAATGTAATACATAATTTATATTCATTATAACCAAATAAAATTGAACTTAAAATTAATTAGTTAATTTACATTAAAATACTTGGGTAATTTTTCTTATTGTACAATCAATCAATTTACCCATAAATCAGGACCTATTTTTAATGGACATGATGATGACAGTGCTATATTTTAGGGACTAAAGTGTATCAAGAAAACACATAATTCTCATTTAACAAAGGCTAGATTTGCTCTAATCGATGTCTATAGATGCATTAAAACATATGCATATGAGGAACTAAAATTTAAGACCAAGCCTTAATCACTGCTTTAGTTATTTAACATCCAGAATTTCTTGTGATTATTTTTGACTCATGGCCACCTCCAACACACTTGGTTTTCTAAGGTCAAAAGTATTCAAAGAAACTGGACAGGAATGACATATTTGATATCTATCCAGTTGGTTTTCCATCAATTCTGGCATTTCAGTTTAGGCACAAAGATATGAAACTGGATAATGATATGGTGACTTTATTTCATTTAGTAAAAATGATAGTAAGCATTTCAAATTAAAACTTCTATTAGAATTGAATGGAGTTTGAAATATATCAGTAGCATTCACTACTGCTGAAAAATCTAATTTTGATGTTTTAATTTTCTTATGTATTTGAAATAAATATGATGACTTTGAAGAAAATTATGAAGGGTATAATATTACATAGATTCAATCCATATGAGGGGCATTACTGATTAAATGATGGCATTCCTTATCCATCAGTCAGCTGATTATAATTTTGTATTAGAATTGGGATTGGATAGTTAAAGATGCCAGTATCTTTCAAGAGATTTTTATTTAAGGTAAGAAAAAGCTTTAAACCCACAGACCAAAAAGTGGAGCCATGATAAATATATGTTCTGGGTGAACTATTCTCAAAGTAATGCATGTAATGTCAATCTTAAAAGTAGAGTTAGATAAATTAAATTTTTTACTAAAATACGCAAATACTTATATACTATATACATTTTGAAAATCACTCTTTCAAATGCTATGGTATATAAAAATAATAAGCTATAGTTCCTAAGATCAAGGGATTTATAATTTATTTGGAAAGATAACAATATTAGCTAAAAAGGCGAATGACAAAACAAGACAACGTGTATCAATTATAGTCATGAGATTTACAATCTAGAAGGCTATATAGAGGGTAATAAAAATTAAAAAAAAAATGATGGAGTAGATGTCTTAATGAAAAGACAGAAAGAGGGAGGATTTTCCAGATCAGGTAGGGCAAAACTGTTCAAAGAATACTCAGAAAATAATAAGTAGTTCAATATAGATGAGGTTGATCTCATGTAGAATATTGGTAATATATGGTCACTGGAGAAACAGTTTTGAAAACACATTGGAGGATCTCAAAACTCATGGTAAACTTTCTGGATTTAAACTTTGTCCATTAATTATTTGTAAATAGAAATTAACATGACAAAACTGACATTTAATAAAGGTTAGTCAGAATATGAAATGGCTTCCAAATTGAACTAAGGAGATGAGTGCATTAGGGTATTTGAGGATGAGTATCTGAGATGGCGACTGGCAAAAATTATGGAAAGGTAGAAATATATGTAACAATAGTTAAAAATAAGAGTTATCTCTGTTAGCAATTAGAACGTTAGTGAAAGGGGTAAAAGCAAAAGATGTTAAGATTTTCTACGTTGTTAAAACAAGAGTCACCAAATTGGAAAAGAATTTCAGAAGAACTAATGGAGTGGACTATATGAAGCTATAATTCATTTCATAAGAAAAAAATATTTTCAAAATAGAGCACAAGCAACATTTTAACAAAGATAACTGTTATCATAACAAAGTCTAAATATTTGTAATTTAGGTAAGTATGCAAATCACATAGCAGATACTCAAAAGGGACTTTCTTAATTTACAGGAATATAAATACAGTGAAGCCACTGATATTTAAAATTCCATCAGGAGACCAAGAGTTCTTTGAAATTTGATACAACATTTAACAGTGGCATTTAAAAATGGCCAGTTCATCACCTGCAGGGATTTAAAAACTGACGGATCAATTTACTATATGACTGATACAAAGTGGGGTTGTATTCAGCACTGTGTTGCTCTGTGAAAACCTAATACATTTACCATTTTGCAATGAAAACGTACTTCCCATTGTGTATAGACAAAACCCAAACTCCCTCACACTTAACATGTAATATCTTTCATAATCTGGCCATGACACGACCTTTACTCAACTTTATTTCTGGCCACTTTCCAGGTATGAAAGCAAAGCAAACAAGCAAACAAACAAACATGCATGATACTTAAATTATCAGAAACATTTGACCTTTCCTATTTAAATAAATATTGTATTGTTTTTGTTTTTCAGTGTAGCCTTTCTCCTTTTTTCTCACCTTAGGACACGATTATCACTTCCTGTTAAAGACTTACTTGAATCCTCTACACAGTAAACCATACCATTTAATATATTCTAGAATCCTGTGGTACTTTCTCTTATGGCATTTAATGCATTTCATTAGAATATGTTAAGAATTTTATGATTTTAATAAGCAAAAGTTTTATTTGTACAGTATCTTAAAGGCATCATATTCCTTTATACAAGTTCATTTAGTGCTATACTATTTCCTAGTAGTAATTAATATGCTCAATTTTGCTTGCACATCTGTTTCTCTACTGGACTATATACTACTGTTAGAAAAAATACCTCTTTCATTTTAGTTTATCCACCTAGTTTACGGTCTGGAAAAACAGTCCATGCTAAAATATTAGTGCACAAATGGGGAGATACTATTATAAAATAAAACAAAATAAATAGAAATATCTTATTTATATCTTTCCATTAATGTTTCTGTTAGTTGAATCTACTAAAAAGCAGTTTTAAATCCATTTTATTCTCTGTAGACTATTCTGTTTTTGAGAATACATACCTTGCTAAACCTATAAAAACTTGCATGAATTGAAGTAGTGACTTATTAAGTGACTTCTGAGTAAAAAGTTTTGCTACCATGTGATTGCTCAGTAATTATGTAGATATCGTGTTCAATTCATGCATGAGTGCCACAAATGAACATAAATGTACAAAAAATGTACTTAAAATGACTGATCCTCAAAAATTCACTGATGTTTGAATAAGGCAATGTGAATGAAAAGAACAAATTAGGTTTAAAAAGGAAGAGAGGCCTGAAAATGAAGATGAGTGATCTGTAAGGAAATGTTAAGAAATGATGAGATGGGAAAATCATAATGATTAGGCAATATATTTTAAAATCACTACACTCTCTCGTCACTGAACCACAGTACTAAGCAAAAATTAATCACATAAGTATTGAGATGTTCCCACACGTCAAACAATTAAAGACATAGCCTCACCAAGAAATTAAAGTGAATACATCATACTAAAGAGAAAATATTTGTGACATAAAGTTCATGCTGATTGAAATATATTTTTGTTTTAAAAACAGGTATAATTTTTTTCTAAAATACATTGTTTAAACTTAAATAGGACGCAGTATGCTTAAGAAAGGGATATAGAAGTTGCACCTCCAAATATTATTTAAATAAATATTATTGTCTAAATGCTCATCAAAATCATTTACTAAAAGTAACATAATTACATGTACTTTAATAATTATATAACAGCAAGCAATATGATCATTATTCCTATAATTTAGTTTTAAAATTTATCTTTTTTCATGTATCACTTAATGTAAATAAGAGTAAAAAATGTCCCTTTATGCCAATTAGATGGGGGAATGTTGTCTGAGTGATGAGTGAAAAGCAATTGTTACTTATGTGGTGGTTAGGCCTTGCATCCATTACCAGACCAGGAACAGCTAAGTCATCACTTATCTTTAATATGACATTTAATTAAAACTAAACTCTCTTGAAGAGGCAGCTAAGTTCAAGTTCTTCATCCATTACAAGTTTATTTCAACAGGCACCACTAAGACATGTAAGTTATTAGTTGCCTTGATAAAACCAGCATAGAACATCCTATAAAATTCTGAATCACTGTTAATACTATGCAGTCATAAATTAAAGTAAGGGACAATGTTTACATTGGGCCTAACTCCTAAGTCCCTGGATGCTGAAGTAATTGCTTTGTCTAAACCAAGTTTGTGAAGTTTCTCTCCAGTTCAGGGTCAGCTTAAACCTTATTTATGCCTGGCAAATCAAAAATCAAACATCTGTCATACAACAGCTCTGACAGAATGTTTTACCTTCCTTCCTTTCCTGAGTGCTATTAGAGTACTCACTATTCAACACTTCCATTGCTTATCAGCATACCTTTATATACATGATTAGAAAAGGTTCACATTCTAATAATGTATATTGTTAGTATATTGCAAATGCTACTGAAGAATAGAAAGGAAAAGAAACGCACCTTCTTCAGCTTTAGAAATGAACATGTTTTAAATTAGGAGCACTAAACAGAGGGATCAGTGAAAGATGTTGCCTTTAATGTGAGATTATACTAATTTCATCTGCTCAGTGCACTTTATGTTATGCAATGCAAAATATTTCTATAGAAGTACACTCCTTTAAAATAAACAATTTAAAAAGAATATTACAAGGGGAAGCCGGGATGGCTCAGCAGGTTAAATGCTTGCTTTGCAGTCATGGGGACGAGGATCAAATCCCAGCCCCAGCCCATGCGGACCCATATGCTGAACTGGGGTGCACCTCCCATGCAGGAGGCCCCCAGCCCAGTTCCTGCCCTGCGCAGCCCCCACCCACCTGTCTGGAAAGAAACCATGTTGAAAGCTGAGGACGTACAACTATGAAAACTGCTCTGGGCCCTTGCTCTTCTCTGTCTCTCTCTGTCTCTGTGAAAAACAATAAAATTAATCTTAGAAAAAAAAGGATATTATAAGACATGTGCCATAATGTTTTTAAGGTTTTCAGCAGCACATGGTAACAATAATAACTAGAATAAAATTAACATTTATAATTGAAAGATATGTGCAATTATTTACTTGGTCATTGATTGGTTCACTCAATAACCATGTATGGAACCACTGAGTAAATCTGCTTGAGCAGATATATAAAGTTTGCTGTTGTGTGACTGTAGGAAAAATATTTCATTGGGCTGAAAAATTCCCACTTCCATGAAATAAAAAATTTATATGTTTTAAGAAGTTAACAACAGTTCTGTTTCTTAAGCCTCTAAATCAATTGTAGGGCAACTTTATATTAGAGCCACAGGCATTTAGGTTTAATACTAAGATTAACTATTGGGGAGAAAAACATATTTTACACGGGATTTTTTTCAATGTGTTTGTAGCAATATGGAAGGAAAGTCAGAGAAATTTTTAAAGTGAAAATTTGTTCAGATGACCAACTGTAGAGAAAGCTTTTCTTCAGTGAAAGCATTTTAGACATCTCAGAATCTTATATTATAGCCTGGAGGTACCTATGGGATCTCTAGTCTAGAGGTTGGTCAGGTTACAGGTAAGACATACCCATTTATGAAGGACTCAGAATAACACAGGACTGGATCTGTGCTTGGAGTCCTAATCCCCAGCAGAACTACCTTTGGATCTACAAAATACTTGGTGCTGTTTTTTTTGAAGAATTTGAGCAATGGGCCAAATTAAATCACTTCAGAATTGGGGGAAAAGGTGAGTTGGGGGAATCTCTTCTAGAAAGTAAGAAAGCAGGCAGCCTACCAACTTCTCCCAAAGAACTGAGAGAATCAAAAGAGAGATGAAAATTATGGAGCTGCCAGGACTGACTGCTGCAGAGCATGCTTTCCTACCTTGGGCCAAAATAATTGAGTGGTTTTCCACAGGTGGAAAAGAAGGATGAATTCAGAAAAATTGGCCTTCGTGATTTTGTGTGAGTCTGTGTTTGTGTGAATAGGGTCAAGCAATAATACATAGATGGTGATTGTGCATCAACCTGAAGTAGCAAAGAAAAAAAAAATCAGTGTAATAGAAGATGCGGTAGAGAATTGTACACCTATATAATTTTACTATCCAATGTTACCCCAGTAAATTTAATAATAATAATAATAATCAAAATCAGTGTACTACAGTTCGTACAAAAGAAAACAAGAGTTTGTATGATTGCATTGTCTTTAACTTTTATCTGGTTTGGGAAGGTGTAATGTCCCAAAATTCACACATGTCTGATATAATAGAAAATACCTTCGGTCATTTGCCTGGTGAGAGGTAAATGACCAGCCTTAAGTCACACATCAGATAGGAGTAGGACAGCAAACGCAGGTTAACTCTTAGAAGTAATCACCAATGGCAACTGAGTGGGAGCTGAGGCAGAAGAAGAGTGCCCAATAAAGTCACGGGTACAGAGCAAATACACACCAGCAATTTCTCTGAAGAAACCAGCAGCTCCAGGGGGCAGGAACCCCATCACAGCCCAAACCCGCACCTAAACCCAAAACCAGAGGATGAGCATGTGCTAAAGACCCTCCCGATACCTACAAGCTTACATAAACAGGTTTTGCCCACCTAACAGACATACAGATGTGATCTTAGAAAGGTGTTATGAAATATTAAGAGTTTACTTAAAATACATTGAATAAATTATAAAAACTGGAAGAAATCAAGGCTCTGTCTTTGGTACTTTCTTATATATAATGTGGGCATAATAGTAGTAGCTCCATTATATTTGTGAGGATTAAGTGGAAATCATTTAAAACAGTGTCTGATACAGGTGTGGAATCAATATTCACTGCTGTCATTGTATCCCTTTCTCTTAATTAGCTCTAGAGCTGTTCACAAAGACCCATTTGCTATCTCTTCTGTTTGTTTTGCATAAGAGAACTGCTCCTTGTTCTTACATTACTGAATTAAGACTGCCAATCAAAACTGTTTTTCTTTCCTTGAAAACTGAGGAATTCTTTCTTCAATCCAAATTTAATTGGAACGTGTTTAAACAAAATTTATTCATCTCTGTCATAATTTGTTCAGGCTACTATAACAAAGTACCATAAACCAGGTGGTTTATAAACAAGCATTTATTTCCTAGGCTGGAAGCAAAAGAACATGGCACCAGCATTAGTGCATTCCGGTGCAGGCCCAGGTTTCAGACTCTGCTTTTTGTTGTAGTTTTAGATGGTAGAAATATGAGAGAACTTGTTGGGGTCCCTTTTATATGGGCACTAATCCCATTCATGAGGGTCTGCCACCATAACCTAATCAGTCCCCCAAAAGCCCTATCATCTAACACTGGGTGTCAGGATTCCAACATGTAAATTTTGGGGGGACCCAATCATTCAGATTACAACAACTTCCACTCAGTGACCTTATTGACACACTAAGGGTTTCCAGCATTGCTATGATACTACAACAGACTGTAGAATTTGTTGAAAAGTTCACAAATAATACAAAAATTTCTGGTGTTCACTTCCATGGTACTCTATCACCCTGGTAAGGGATAGGAAATGTAGCACAAAATTAGAAGTTTTATCCTATGAACAAAAAAAAAGTTTTTGTCTCAGTCACCATTTGCAGAAAATTGTGGACAAAATAAACCTTATAATGTAATAAACACACCTGCAGTAACCAAATTTCTAAATCAATACTAAGAAAGGTTATAATAGTATTCAAAGTGATCAGTCATTTCTGCCAAACTAGTATGGGAATGAACATAATTAAATATTAGAACATGTCAAGTGTTTTCAATTCTGTCACACATAAGTATGACTCTTTCTAACCAGTGTCCCTGGAAAGGTATGATTTACACATGAGAAATCTCAGAACTCATATTTTGCAGGCCTTCTTTTTCACCAAGGTGAGCCTCATATTCCTTAGCTTCTCTTTGATCTTCCTTTCTTTTTGTTCCTACCAACTCTTTGAACATAACACTGTTTAATTTACCACACATTGGAGAATAATTATTTGTTTACATGCCATACTTTTAATTAGGATGCAATTCGTACTAAGAAAGATAGTGTCTTATTCAATTTATTAGCCCCCCTGGAATATTGCAGCCATCTAGTACATTTCTTGCATAATGAATAAATAGATGAGTTGAACAATTTTTTTAAATCAATGTATTTAAATATAAATTTCTCACATAAAATGGTGCAAATGCATTTCTCTCTCCACTCCCCATGAAAGAAGGTATTTATTTTACTTACTATTTAAAAGATTTTCTAGAATCAGACTACTTTATTTAAATATCAGGTAAGTAAGTAAATAAACTAATGAATTTGAATATATACTATTTGATTGACTGGTTGGTTGATTGCAAAGAAAGATGATCATTACTGTGTCGGAGAATTATATGATAGGCTTCAAGACAAAATAACACTCTCACCCATACATTAGTCCTTTTCATTCCAACCTACTACATCTCATGAAATTGAGCTATTTGTGTGGATGGTAAAAATCTTTTATATTATTATTATAATACTTTGTGATCTAATTTAAATATTTATTTAGTTAGTTTTTAATTCTTTTTTGACAGAGAGAGAGAGAGAGAGAGAGAGAGAGAGAGATAGATAGATAGATACAGAGACAGAGAGAGAATTGAACTGGGGGAGCTCCCAGTTCAGCACATGGTTCAGCATGGGCCAGGGCTGGGATTCGATCCTTGGTCCCCAGTGCTGCAAAGTGAGCACTTAACCCACTGAGCCATCCCGGCTTCTCCTGTGATCTAATTTAACATTAATAGAAGTGAAGAAAGAGTAGCATTAGCATATGTCAAATACATATACTGTGAAGCAGAAATTAATAGTAAAAAATACACATCTGATAACTCATAATTAATGTTTAAATTTATCTATCCAAGCTGTTTTTCAATATAATTAATTTTATGTGACTCTACCTTGAACTTGTGCTTTTAAATTTTAATGATTAGTTCTTTTTTGACAGCGGACCAAGAGATCAGAAAACAATGGACTCCACAAAATGCATCCAAACCAAGAAATAAGGGATGCTACATTTATCTAAGTTTTACACCAATAACTAAAAGTTTACATAAGTAGGGGAGGGGTCGCTCTCCCTACCAAACACATGTGAGGATATCTCATAAAAATTAGCAGTTGCATGTTTTTCCTCTTACATCTCTGGTTCCAGAATTGTTTATTTTTTTGCACTGTTTAATCTGGTAAAAAATTTGAAGGTCTTGTTAGACTTTTTGCAGCTCTTATAAGCTCAGATGACAATTAACCAGTGCTAACTAGAGCCACAACGATTCCATATTCCATTCTCTCTGGCCTCAATAGTTCCTGAAGCTTCCCTGGAATGGCAGATAAAATCATGTAAACATTTTACTTCACTTTCCCTTTCAATGATGGAAGGGCATACCTGCCTGTCAACTTCGCAATTACTCCAGTGACTGGCCTTTGTGCCTAACCTCCAGAGAAATTTGGTTGAATTTGAGCTCTGTCCATCACTTAAATTTTACTAAATCAAAGAGTTTACAGTTTAATGGCAATCCCAGACAAGTGGTTTCTTTTTCTTTTTTCACGAGTTGTTTATCTGAAAGCTTAGAACAATCAAAAGTTCTTCTACACACAGAAAACCTAAAAGAATGGCTCCTAGCTACTGAACATTTTAAATTATTGCTGAGTTCCATTCTACCATAGCAGTTTGATTAAAATGATGAATAGTTTCAGGTCAAATTTAGAAAATCTAAAGGACAAGTACACCTGATCTCATTAAAGATGCTCCTGTGCTTGTAATAATAATCAGAGGACTCTCTGCCTTTTCTAGTGTTGCTGATGACATACTACTGAAGATCATTACCCTTTTCTGTAATGTTTCTTGAAGCTGGACTTCTGGGGTATATAGAAGATCCACCAGATGATGATCACAGGTGTGTCCAACTCAAATAAATGACTCTAGACGTTCATTAATGGGACAGCACTTGAATCTCCAGGGTGAGGAACTGCAATACACTTGAAATACGTGTCTTTAGATGGGACGTGTGTGAGTTTCTGATCTTTGTATTTGGATCCACGGCACTCTTTAAGAAATACATGACTGACTAAGTAGAACTTTATATCATCAACAAGTGGTGGGGGTGTGCTATCCCAGCATCCAGGTATGGGAGACTCTACAACAATCAAGGATTTTCAACAGTTCATTGAATTTTCAATAAGATATAAACAATTTATCACCCATTTTTATAGGTAAAATAATAGACCTCTATAAGCAAGGAAAAGGACCCATCTGGTCCCTAGTAATATCTTTGGTATTTCTGTAATTGATAATACTGTTATTTCTGTCCCTATCCCAGTCTACCCTGCAATGAACTGGAAGTATGTGTTCCTCCCAATAATCAGATGTCGAAATCTGATCCGATATGATTGTACAGGAAGTAGGGCTTTTGGGAGATAATTCGGTCATGAGAATGGAACACTCATGATGGGAATAGTATCCAGTAAAAGGGACCACTAGGAGCTCTCCTCCTCTTTGCACTATATGAAAATAGAACAAAAAGTAGGCAGTCTACAATTGGAAAAGGGTGCTCACCAGACCCAACCATGCTGGCACCCTGATCTCAGATTTTCAGGCTCTAAAACTGTGAGAAATAAACATCTGCCATTTAATTCATCTACACTATTTGTTATAGCAAACCCAACTGACTAAGAAGTACCCTAAACCCATTCTTCCATACCTTATTGGAAATCTGGCTTCCAACATGGCTATCAGAAGAGCCACTTACCTATATTAAGAAGGCAGTAACTCTGTACTTCTTTAATAATAGTGTCAGTCATAACCAGGGACCAAGTTTGACAGCACACTTTTCAATGCAGTTATTCTGAAGAAAATGCACTTACTGTAAGAGTCTGGCACTCTGAAACGCTTGGGCCTAGTCACCCCTGGCTTATTCTGCTTAATATGAGGGTCTCAAGGTCCAACCATGTTGTCACAAATGGCTATGTTTCATCTTTTCTTATCGCTGAGTAGTATTCTAGTATTCCATTGTGGAAATGTACCACAATTTCTTTATCTAGTCATCTATCAAAGAGGCACAATATTGTTTTTAAAAATAAATTTGAATGCCTTCTGAAAAGGTATTTACACTAGTTTTATGGGTATCTCAATCTTTCCTCTCTTCACTGACAGAGTTACTTGCCAGGGTATGTACAATCGTTAGACTTGCTGACTTATGTGTTGCTTATCTTGATAATATGCTTATTTCTCCTTCTTCTTTATTTCTTTTTAGTAAAAAGAAATTTTAGATAGAAAAAAGACTGATCATAATTTTTTTTAACTGAAGATTTTTTTAATTATTTATTTTATTAATTTTTGACAGAGAGAGAGAGAACTGAACTGGGGGAACTCCCCAGTTCAGCACATGGTTCCACAAGGGCTGGGGCCAGGATTCGATCCTTGGTCCCCAGCGCTGCAAAGTGAGCGCTTAACCCACTGAGCCATCCCGGCTTCCCCTGATCATAATTTTTATGTAGTTTTTAAATCACTATCAAATTCAAACTTCGAAATATGATACATTCGGTTGTATGAGAAGTCATCTGAAATTTTCTTCAAATTGCTAATAAATGGTGGATGTAAAACTTGTAGGTAATGTAAGCAGCGCCCCCCCACCCCCAGCAGCATACATTGAGCAGGGCCAAAGTGATTACACCAAATCTGATGCAAATATGATTTTTCCTAGCATTCATCTACAACTTTGGCAACTCCAAGGACACAAAATTTCTTCCTTACAAGCTTTGTCTTGCCCAATTAGCTTTCAATGGTGCTTGAAACTCCCACTTGAATTGCCTTATGTTGACCTGTCCATTTTAATCAAGTTAAATACTACCTAGGAGGAAGATATATTTGCTATTACTTAGGTGCAAATTAGTCTATCTGAACCTATTACTGCACATTATAAACCAGCACAGAAGAGGGCCTTAGTGCACTGGTTCTTAAAATCACTCAACTGCCAGACCACATAGAGGCATGATACATTTGATGGAAAACCACGCAACATGAATCCATTACTCATAACCATTAAATATACTCAGTCCTGTTAAATCTGATATTTCATTCTGCAGTCCAATGTTGTAGGAAATAAACATGAATAAAAAGAACTTAGAAGAAAAAAATTCACATACAAATATATCGTCTAATTTAAATTTTAACAATTTTTATATTGTGTTATCTACAGAAAAATCTTGTTTGCTGCAGGGACACTATACTACAGTCCTAAAGAATAGGGGTAAGGGGGAAACAGTAAGTCTTTAAGGGAGGGTTGATGGGGTGCTAAAAATAAGATACTCAATTTGTTTTTAACCTAATAAGGAACTTATTGTCAGGCAGGTCACCATTTTAGTAAACATCTTTTGAGAAGCAAAATACTACTTTACTGAATGTACACATTGACTATAAAACATGTCTGAATTTCAGAAATACGAAAACATGTATATAATACAGCTCAGGCCAGAGTTCCTCACAAGGAGCTCCAACTATTTTCGCTGGCTGGCCAAGTAAGGAGGGAGGTCGGGCAGGTCGGTGCTTTTTCACTACCTTGGGAGTAAGGCAGCTCTTCCCAACCACAGTTCTGCAGAAGAATTCCACTGCACTGCCCTGAGGCATTGTATGCAATGTATTAACTTCTCTCATATGCATCAAGGATAGTATTAGTTATGTTCCATGCTTGAGAGCATTCCTCAAATGATTTTCTATAAATCTTAATTCTCTTGTAAAATCCCAGTTGAAAGGTTTGAGTATGAGATTTCTGAAGAAAAAATTAGTCCATATGTAGGAAAAATTTACATTCTTTTTTATTTACCTCCTAGGTAACATTAATTTTCATGTTGATTTAAGGCTATTGTTACTATTATTATTATTATTATTATTATTATTATTATATTTAGAGATTTATTCTATTGTTTTGAGAGAAGTTGAGAGAGAGAGAGAGAAAGAGAGGGAAAAAGCCTACTGTGCAATAATGAGCAATAACAGAAATAAAATTTCCTCTGTGTTAATCAAATTGAACTAAACAATTGAAGAAAAGCCAGCGTGAATAAGAACAAATGTGCACCTTTTTCCTATTGTAATTACACAGCAAAACGAATATACATAGAGAAAGCACTGGTTGTAATAAACAATATGATTATACAGTGACTCATTTCATTCAACAAAGAGTTCCACAGAGGATAAGAAATTATTCATCATAAATTGCAGGTTTGTTATATTTCACTTTCACAGTAATTATTTTAAGGATACCTAGATATATGTTCGTTTATCAAAAGCACTGTTAGTGAAATACTGATATTTAATAAAATAAATTTTAACCTTTAAATTCAGATTCATTTTGATTTTTTTATCTTTAAAGAAATTTTTTGTTCTCAACATTTTATTTATTTATTTATTTATTTTATATTCTATTTATTTATTTATTTTTATTTTTGACAGAGAGAGAGAGAGAGAGATACAGAGACAGAGAGAGAACCGAACTGGGGGAGCTACCAGTTCAGCATATGGTTCCGCACGGGCCGGGGCCGGGACTCGATCCCTGCTCCCCGGCGCTGCAAAGTGAGCGCTCAACCCACTGAGCCATCCCGGCTTTCCCAGATTTTTTTTATCTTTAACAAATCAGTTATCTTAGCCAGCCAACCAACCAACCAACCAACACACCCACCCACCCAAATCTCTCTGTTTAATTAACATTCCTCAACATATTAAACTCACCTACAGAGATAGGATGATGGAAAGAGGGACCATAGTTAATATACTAATTACATATTGGCTTTGCAATCTTAGAATTCTGTCTCCCTATCCACAAATTTTGCATCCATTGTTCTTCAAAAGGCAGGTGGGGGTAATGAGTTATAGCTTTCTATTCTATGAATTTTGAATGTACATGTTTGATGTCTAAATCAGTGGTAGTAATAAATGCTGTCGCCAGTTTCAATGTAGTGTGGAAAACAAACTAGAGGGTCAGACAATTTGATCACAGAAATGCTAACATTAGGCAGATACACGAAAGTAGCTCAAGTGGATGATAACAATACTGTCAATAAATGTCTAAGCTACTAAAAGTGCTAAACATCACTCAACACCAGTCATTTACCATCAGTATCTAAATTAATTTTTTAAATTAAACATTTTGAACCAAATATTGAATAAGAAAATTACGTTGGACTAATAACTTTTCATAGATTATTTTTTAAATGCAATGTGATTAATATAAATATCCAGAAATTATAGTAAATGTGAAATAGGTGAGAAAAAGAAAAAGCTTGCAGATACATGTAGAATTGGTTATCACAAATAAAAATGCTTGTAAAAATAATTTATAAATGATCTATATAATTTACATAGATCTACTGTTATAGTTCTATATTTATAAATATACTACTATAATAGTATATCTTTCTATACATAGTTATCTGTATCTTTCTATATTCCTAACTCACTCAAATCTATCATCCATCCATTTATCTCTCATCTACTGTATTATTTACTGATATACGAGTATATCAAATTATCCAAAACATAATAGCTTAAAACAAGAAAAATTTATCTCAGTTTCTGGGATCAAGAAATCAGGGGCAACTTGAATAGGTGGTTTTGGCCAGGGTTGATCACATGATTTTAGTCAATGTCACCTAGACAATTTACTTCTAAGATCACTTACATGGCTGACTGCAGGAAACCTCAGTTATTGGCTACATAAGCCCCTCCACGGGCTGCTTGTGTGCCCATGTGTCATGGCCACTATATTTCCCCAAAGTGAGGCATCCAATAGAGAAAGTAGAGAGGAAGTCTCAGTGCCTTTTATAATCTACTCCAGCACAGTAATTTCAGCTCTATCTATATGTCAGTATTTAGCCATTAATACTATTCTAAAGGTTCCATCATTTGAAATAACTGTCAGAGAATTTATGGGCTTATTTTAAAACCACTACATCTACCATTTGTCTTCTCCCAGCTTATTTTCTACTGTCTACATATCTACTTACTTTTCTTCCTGCCCCTCTACCCTCTGTAGGGAGAACAAGAGAAAGGAAGACTGCAAATAAGATTTTCATAGGACAAGCACCTAAGAACTAATGGTGTGAAATAAACAAATTATGAGCTTTGATACTTGCAGCATGATTTGTGGAAAATGATGCAATGAAACATTTAGGCACATGTTTAAAGAGGTAACTTCTGGTAGCTTGGGTCCCAAGAAAAAGATAATCTGACCCATATTATTTTCATGTCTTATCCTAACAATCTTACTGAAGAGAAGGCATATCTAACCAATGAAGCTTACTGCCATATACATGTCTCTCCAGGTAATGAAGCAATTTCTCATGCACACAAAATTGGGAAAATCGTATGCTTCTGCCCAAGAAAAACACATTCATATTCTCAAATAACTTACAATTGTCATATATGTAACATCTATGTAATAACTCTGATATTAACATGAATGGATCTTGAAAATATCATGTTAAGTGAATTAAGTCAGACAAAAAAAGTCAAGAACTATATGATTTCACCCATTAGTTAGGTATAAAAAAGCAACAAACTCATTAGTTAGGTATAAAAAACAAAAACTCATAAACACAGACATCATAATGGTTACCATAGAGAAAGGGGATTTAAATACAAGTATATTGTGAAGGAAAAATTTTTGACCTTTAATTGTGAACACACAATACAATATACAGATAATGTATTATAGAATTGTACATTTGAAACCTGTATAATCTTATTAACAAGTGTCATGCCATTAAATTTAATAAATTAATTTAAAAATTTGAAAAAACACAGCGTGATAAAACTGCAAATGTTCAGGGAAGCACAAATGACTTAGTCAATTATCTCAGCCATGGAAATGGTGAGTGCAATATAACAGTGAAGTATGCACAGGTTTCATAGTATTTATTTCTGATTGAAGAATGAGTGACACAGTGAGAAAAAATCTATCTAGGTAGAGAAAATAGCAAAAGTTTGCAGGGATGCATATACATGCACTGTGGTGGTGATAAATGGTATGGCTGGCACATAGAAAAGTGGAGAAACATGGAAGGAATGCTGATTCTCAATACTCCAATTTCTAGGTCACTGTCCTTGCAGGCTGTTCCATCCTTGGATACTGGTTATTCTCAACTTATCGTATATGATGAGGTAAAGAATTTGCACTTCTCTGGCTCTGCTATCACTGAAAGAGGCACATTACTTGTAATGGATTCAATGCAAAGGAAGCGTTGGGAATACATTTAATGAAGTTAACAGACATCACAATTAAGTACTTCAAATTTTTACTAACCAATGGCACCCTAATCAATTTAACAATAAAAAAGAAAAAAAAATCAGGCATGTCTTTACTTTTGTCATTGATGTTTATATATAATTGTGGCATTGAATATGGACAATATATGTAAATTTAATTCAAAACAAAGTATTTCAGTGGTAATTTTTCCCTGAAAATTTCATATAGTTTATAACAAAATTTCATATTCTTTAATAGAAAAAGTAGCAAGGTGTTTGAGAGTTTACAGTGACTTCAATTCATCAAATCTAAACTAACTAAACATTTTCAATCACTATGTTTCTTGGAGTTCCTGTTCCTTCCATAAAATTTCACAGTTTCTTTTTATTTCGAGGAAGAAATAAAAAGTTTACTTTCATATTGAAGGGAGTTTATTTATTTATTTCTTGATTGCCTAGATGATGTAGACAATAGGATGTTCTATATCCTTCTAGTACTTTCCATCTACTTGAATGTGGTCTCAGCTTAGTATAGATAATCAGAAAAATACACTTTCTAATCTAGACAAATGGTTACCAAATCTGGCTGTATGCTGGATAACTTTGGAAAGTTTTAAAATAGACCAAAGTGTGGGCCCATCATAGATTAATTACAACAGAATATGGGGAGAATCCCCATATTTTTAACAGACATTAAAAAGCATCCCCTGGTTTGTTTATCTGTATATCTTGGAATTAGCAACATTGCTCTAAGTCTTTCTTCATACAGTTTTCTTTATGTATAAGCTATGTAAAGGTATACCTCTATCTTACTTTCCTTGAGTAGGACCCATCTCTTCTCTATTCTTTCTGTCACAAGTCTCACAGATATACGTATGCTTTATGATCTGTTTTAATGGACAAGGTATAGGACTGCAAGCCATTTCCATTTCCATATTCTAATCACTGTGTGAGTGCTGGCAAATGGCCTAAGCTTCTTTTAAAAAAATAGTCTCAGGTATTTCTTAAGCTACGTAGTCACCAACATCAGGATCAGGTGTTAGGACCAAAGCCAAAGCTAGCCAACTGTAATATGAAGACCAGTTTTGAAGATTTTCTTTTCAACATATCTTAACAGTAAAATTAATTGATTTTACTCATTAATTGATTAGCACAAGCATATCAGTTAATGTGCTTCTTGCTCTGTCTCTGTATCTCTCTCTCTCTCTCTCTCTCTGTCTGTCAAAAATAAAAATAAATAAATAAAAATAGATTAATGTGCTTCTTAAAACCCAAAAAGGGATAATATAGCACCAACCATTTTGACCAGCAATATATATAATTGAACATCTGCTAAACTTTATGACCTACAGCATTTTTCCTGCAAAGAATTAGTAGTATTTTATGATTTTTTTCAAGATGTAACTCTTTCTCAGATGGAGTGGAACATATGCATGCATTATAATTTTTTTTTCTTCCTATAGTGCTAAGATGTTTGCTTTTATTAATAGAAGTACTGAACTGTTGGGACACTGAGTTTCAGGCAACCATTGCTTGTATTAACATTAGATTGTTTCTTTGATTATTAAAACCTTGGAAGCATCTGCCTTATGGATTTTCTGTATCCCTGCTTTATTCCTCAATTACCTCAATGTATAAAGTATTAATTTAGGCATTTATGATATCTTAACTGATAGTTATTCTGATTGTATTCCTCAAAATAAGAGGTCTAAAATACACAAGAAACAATTATTTTTCTTTATACATATTCTTCAACAATTTCTGCTAATCTCATTTTTTCTCTGACTGGCAAAGCTTCGTACTTCCTATATGCTTCCCTTGTTGGTCATTTCAAAAGCTCTGTGTGTATATTATATTCCATTGAGTCAGCTCTGACTCCTGATGACTCTACGATTGAGTGATGTTTACAGCATCACTCCCCAACTCCTGTAGACCATGCCTATTGTTTTTTGTTTGTTTGTTTGCTTTTTAATGGAGTCAATCCATCTCATATTTGGTCTTTCTCTTTTCCTGTTGCTGTCTATTTTTCTCAGAATTATTGTATTTTCCATAGAACCCTGCCTTCTCATGATATTCTATTCCTGTAGGACAGCTACAGTTATCTCTTTTTATTTTTTATTTGTCTATTTATTTATTTATTTATTTATTTGTTTATTTATTGCATCCAGTGATGTTTCAGGCTTAATTTGTTCTACAATCCACTTGTTCATCTTTCTGATGGTCCAGGGTATCTGCAGAACTCTCTCCCAACTGCATATTTCAAATGAATCAACTCTTTTTCCATCAGCCTTTCTCACTGTCCAACTTTTGCATCTGTGCACAGCAATTGGGAATAGGAGGATGTGGATGATGTTAACCTTTGTCTCTTACTGATACATCTTTGCACTCTGTGATCTTTCCTAATTCTTCCATTGCTGCCCTTCAAAATTTCACGCTTCTCTTGTTTGTTTATTTGTTTTTTGTTTGTTTTGAGCTGCAGTTTCCACATGAACTGATGGCAGAACCAAGGTAAGCAAAATATGTAATAATTTGGATATCCTCATCTACAGCCTACCTGTTATTTAAATAGAAAGAACTAATAACCGGTAAACATTTGTATATATAATTCCTACATATTGAATTCATATTCCTGTCACCCAATGTAATTCCAGGAATTTAATACATATATTGTATTATAACAGGTAACTAAATGAATGAGTTTATTTCTTTAGTGTTTCCCTAAAGTTCATTATTTTCATAATTCCAAGATCTTTATTTAATGATATTAGTCGTCAAGTTCTCAATCTAGATTTCTAGACAGAGCTTATCTTTACAGTCAGCAGTATTTTTTTTTCTTTTCACTTGTCCCATCAAGTAATGAAGACAATTTTTGACCTCTCCAGCTCAAAGCTTATTAATCCTAAGCACAACACACTTGAAGTAGACATTGGTCAACAGAGTGCTGAGAAGTATGCAAATTTTTGTACCAAATCATAGCTTATATTATAAAATTAAACCACGGACTCTATTTCAGTTTCTTAGATTCCTTCAAATAAACCCTTTACAATCTGGCAAAGGCTTCACATGAATGGAGTTGGCAAGATTTCGGAGACAGCTTGTCATTAGAGCCCTCTTCACCATCTGCCCTACTACAGTGGGGTAAAACACATGCGACTTGAAATGAGTATATCTGGGTTACAGCTTGAACTCTATCATACAACCTTGGTGAGCTTGGCCAAGTTAATTAGCATTTATGTGTTTTAATTCCATAATTTATTAAATATGGAAAGTAACAGCTATATACCAAACACTTCATAGGAGAACTTAGAAGTTTAAGTAAATAAGACCACCCTATGTAAACTAAAGAAATACAACATTGTATTTTTATCATTTCGAATAGTATAGTTAAGGTATTTTATAACAGGCAAATTATCAAGAATCTATGATAGTTTTAAGGTCAGTAAAATAATTTCCAAAAGCATAATATATTTTCAAAACGCCATTTTCTCGTTATTTTCTTCTGACATTTAAAAAGTCAGGTGATTTTTTTTTTTTTAACAGAAGGTATTTGTGACATGTGATGGTTCAAAGTATGTTTTGGATTTTTTAATAATAATGTATAAAAAGAGATTATTATTGTTCTCAAAATAATTCCAGATCATTTATAGATACATTGTATTAATCAAATCACCATAGTGTGGTCATAATTTATAAGCGATCTGGTCTTAGTAATTTTAACTGCAGCATGGTAATGTTAATGATGCTGCTATTTACTACAACAGCAACTGGCAAAAATTGTGTCAAAAACTTTTCTAAAACTTTTATAAACATTAACTCATTTAATCCTCACAACCCCTAAAATATATATATTTATTTCCATTTTTTTCAGGTGTGAATTGATACATAGAAGATATATAACTTGCCCAAATGTACTATAAACCCATAATAAATCATGACATTATAGTGGGCACAGATTCATCCTAAGTCATATGAGGATTCCCCTGATCTCCACAGGATTTACAAGGGAAAACTATGAGATGGTAGATATAAAAACATAACCTTATGAACTATTATAAATAGCACTATTTTCCAAAAGGATACATTGTTACTCAAATAAGAGGAGGTTTCCCAACAGACTTTTTATTTTATTAAATGTATTGGGTGTCATTAGTTACTAAAATTATATGTTTCATGTACAATTTTATAATGCATCATCTATACATAGTGCATTGTGTGCTTACTTCACTATCCAGAGTCAGTTCTCCTTCCATCACTATATAGTTAACCTCACCTCCAGACTATTTATTTGCTTATTTATTATATTTTTAAAATGCTTTTATTTATTCATTCATTCATTTAATTAATTGTTAAATTTATTGGGGTGACATTGGTTGGTAAAAATTATAGGTTCTAGGTAAACAATTCTGTTATATTGTCTATGTGTTGCATTATGTGCTCACCACCCAGAATCAGTTCTCTTTCCATCACCATATATTTGATGCTCTCTCCCTTCTGCCCAATGCCTTACCCCCTTACCTCAGATAACCACTAAACTGCTGACTGTATCTATGAGTTCTTTTCTTCTTTGTTGCTTTCAGTTTTATATGCCTCATATAAGTGTAGTCATATGGGTCTGACTAATCTCACTTAATATGGTGATCTCAAGGTCCATCCATGTTGTTGCAAACACCATTTACACAATATAATATTACCTATACAATTCAGAATTACATAATCAGTGATAAAACCAGGACCAGAATCAAGGTTAAATATTTCTACCACACCCATCTTGCTCTCAGGAAAAGAAGTAGAAAAATGAAGTATTCTTTCCATTGGTTGGATATGCAACAGTGTAGTACAACAATCAGGTAGATTTTTAAGAATTTGCTTTCTAAAATATTTCAGCAAATTAATGTGATATATTTTTGCATGATAATATTATTATAATAGTTAAAACATCCTAAACTTTTGGGATAACACATTTATACTTTTGCACATTACTTTTTAAGTATATATGTCATCACCAATGGGAATAGTTTATAATCCATAAAAGGTTAAAAAACATCAGTTGCATACTTGACATAGTTTCATTTAAAACAGTTTTTATTTTAATCTTGCTTTTAAGAATTCTTCAGTGGAGGCATTTTGCAACATTGAAAAAAAACTTAGCTCAAATACGGCTTCTTCTAAAAGAAACAATGTATGTGATGGTATCATCATGTGAGTGATGGTGTCTGTGTGTGTATGAGAAAGAGAGAGAGAATTAGCTAAAGATTTTATTAAGGCAATTGTTGTTTGAAGAAAAAGTGAGATTATCTAATATTATATATAGGGCCCAGCAGAAGTCATACCTCCTTTTTATGAGCTGGTAATCTATACCAAATCTTTTATTACAAAATTCTCTAACATGACAAAATCCCACTTAAGAACACTATACTACTTAAAAAGGGGTGTAGCTTTATAAATAAATGTATATTTATGATTTTAAAGTATCTCTAATCTTAATCTTTTAAATGTTATTCTATAAATGTATTTAAATAAAAATGCATATATTTGATATATAAGGATATTTTCATTTTAAGTCTGCAATGTCCTGTAGGTATAGACTGATCAGTGAGACAGTGTGCTTTGACAGCAGAAAAGAATCTCCAATATTTGGGGAAGCAATGTTTAAATTTTATTCCTGAATTACCACTAATTGTATGAGCATGAACACATCATGTAAATGTTATAAGATGATTTAATAATGTGTGTTTATTAAAACAGATGGTCTGTTTGATACCTGTAAATTTAATGGTTAAAAATAGAAAGCTTTACATATACCATGCTACCATGCTAACACTGAACAAATAATAATGCTGTATCATTGACAAGACCACCCAATAATTTCTTTAAAGATAAATAATTAATTTTTATGAACATTGCTGGCTAAAAAACATAATAACTTATATATATATATGTAATATAATAACCAATATATTATTGGTAACAGACTTTGGCTTACTGTTTCCACCATCAACCACATTTTTTTCCTCTTAAAATTTCTGCTCTACATGTCTCCTTGGACAAGCATCGCCTGAAGGTGGATGCGGCAGCATAACCTCTCTCCCTTTTCACAGAGAAACATTTTATTTTTTAATATGGGTTGCAAATATCTCAGGGAAAAATTCCTTACCAACTCCTTCTAGCACTGAGGTTGCCCAGTATCTGAATCTACAGATTGTATAAATGTTTAATGTAAAGAATAAACATTCTAGTGGCAAAGCTAAAGATCAGAGAGCTCTATGTACAAGTATCTCTCTCTTTTGTTCAACGTCAACCCCCCAATTTATTGCTCAATAAATGCTCGCAACATTAGGAAATATTCTCTTATGAAAGAAATTCAGAATCTTATTTCATTTAGTTCAATTGTATCTAGAGATTACAAATGCTTCTATTATATGTGGTAATGACCCACCAAGGGGGAAGTGCTATGAGAAGATTACACCACGTGATAGAAGCCTTTATCAATATTATAACACATATAGGAGGCGTTTCCACTTTGCAACCCCCAGGAAATTGAGGTAAACAATTCTATGAACTTCTAGTTGATTATATCTGGGGAAAATGGTTATCTTATTATACCTCTTTACAAGAAAGATTATTATCCTAATGGTTGTTGCTAAAATGACTAAAGATTCAATTTTACGTGTTTTTACCCTTTTGAAAGTAGCTTAATGTGGGCCTGAGTTAACAACCTTTAGTGAGAAGAGGCAAAACATAATTGCAAAGCCTCAATTTTTATTCAATTAGAAACAAAAACTTACTTTTTAAAATTAAATTTATAACTCAAAACTAAAATATTCATAGTTATAAATGTTTCTATGATTTCATCTTAATCTGCTTTCTTATTTTCATATGTAGTACTAATATATTTGGTCCTCTTCTATAATCTTTATGTTAAAAAATAAATTCTAGTCCATAATTAAAAGGCAATGTGAAAAACTGAATAAAATATTTCAAAGAAATGGAAGATCCTTTAAAGACCTTATCTTACGTATTTGTCAATATCTATAGTTCATAGTTAATGTTTAAAACTCCCAAGCAACACTATATATAAATAATGTTTTTTTAAAGATTTATTATTATTATTTTATTGTTTTTGACAGAGAGAAAGAGAGAGAGATATAGAAACAGAGAGAAGGGGGAGGGCCCAGAACAGTCTCCATAGTTGCACATCATTGGCCTTTCCACATAGTTTCTTTTCTTTTTTTTTTTTTTTTAAGATTTATTTATTGTTTTGACAGAGAGAGAGAGAGAGAGAGAGAGAGAGAGAGAGAGAGAGAGAGAGAGATGCAGAGTCAGAGACAGAGTGAAGGGGGAGGGCCCAGAACAGTCTCCATAGTTGCACATCATTGGTTTCTCCACATAATTTCATTCCACAGGTGGGTGCAGGGCTGCACAGGGTAGAAACTGGGCCGGGGTCTTTCCCCGGTGACAACTGAACTGAGGACACTCCCCAGTTCAGCATATGGGTCCTCACGGGCTGGGGCCAGAATTTGATCCTCGGTCCCTGGGGCTGCAAAGTAAGCGCCTAACCCACTGAGCCATCCTGGCTTCCCAAGCCTTTCCACATAGTTTCATTCCATAGGCGGGCATGGGGCTGCACAGGGCAGGAACGGGGCCGGAGTCTCACCCTGGTGAGAACTGAACTGGGGGCACTCCCCTGTTCAGCATATGGGTCCGCAAGGGCCGGGCCAGGATTTGATCCTCGGTTCCCAGGGCTGCAAATCGAGTGCTTAACCCACTGAGCCATCCTGGCTTCCCCTAAATAATGTTTCAAAAGTTCCACTTAAATCAGACTTTATTGTATAATTTTATGAATAAAGTTTAACTATTTTTTTGCATTACTGCTCTTATTAGGATAATATAACAAATCAGCAAATTTAATTTACCTATAATTTCTTGAAAGACAAACCTGAAATTAATTTGGAGAACAGTAAACCTTCAATTGATTACTGCCCAATATAACATGTGCTTTGATGAAGAGAGCAAAAAGGTACATAAAATAGATATCTTTATAAATGAAGACTTTGTCAGAAGTTAGACAATTAGGTCTTTTATTTATACAGTAATTGAATATTCCACCTCTGAGTTGAAATGTTAGAAAGAGAAAATAAGTCACAGTGTTCAATTATATAATATCTGCTACCAGTCATAGAGTTTTATGTTTCACCTATCTATTGTCAATGCTTATTACAGAAAGTAGTTAGGTAGAACTAGTCTCTAGAAGGTGTAATAATACAAAAACTTAAAAAATTCCAGGTGAAGCAGGGATGGCTCAGTGGGTTAAGCGCTCACTTTGCAGCGCCTGGGACCGAGGATCGAATCCCGGCCCCGGCCCCTGCGGAACCATATGCTGAACTGGGAGCTCCCGCAGTTCAGTTCTCTCTCTGTCTCTGTCTCTGTATCTCTCTCTCTCTCTCTCTCTCTCTCTCTCTCTGTCAAAAATAAATCAGTAAATAAAAATATAAAAAACAAAAACAAAAAAAATAGAGCATTTCTTAAAAAAAAAAAAAAATTCCAAACCACAGTGACAATATGAGCTGATCCCTGAGGGACCTCTGTATGATTAAATAGTGTACTAAATGTGATGCCTGACTAATGAAAGGATTATGGAATTAGATAGTCATGCCCATTACAGCTGTATTTTTCTGTTTATTCTCCTGAATGTGTGTCTAGAAATAGGATTAAATATCAATCACTAATTAATGACTTGAAAAGCAGAGAAACCAGGAAAAAGTACATAAATAATGAGCACAACTCTAAGTATAATAGGTTTGGTCTTAAGGAAAAGAAATAAAAAGAAAAAGAAACAAAAAACATGAACACTGAAAAAAGTACAAATATGATAAAGAAATTGTGCTAAATCAGAACTGTGTACTTAACTCTACTTTTCTCTCATAAAACCCCAACACTGTTATAATAGCCAGGTTAAAGATTCTGTTATTCTTAGAGATATCATGGGTAATGAGGAACAAGTGAAGTCCCCACATTTATTAGTAAAATGTGTGCGTGCGCTCCATACACACACACAGTGATCTTTGTGAATATTGTCTGAATTTGAGACTTTGCTAGTATTAGATATATTTATTAGGTGCTCTGATATGCTGTGACCCCAAACAATCTTGAATAAAGAGTTTTGTAAATACTACAGCGTTTTGAGCTTAAATTTAAACTTTATAAGTTTAATAGAGTTTATTTTGAAAATGCCTACAAAAGTAGAAAACAATTATCTTTCAATAGTTTATATAAATTATTTTATCTGAGCACCGTATTCATGTTTTAATAGTTACAAATGATCAAATTTCATTAATGAAGGCGAAACTACAAATATAAATATAAAGATATATTATTTTGAAAATAGCTTTCTTTCATTTATCAAAACCTATTAATGGCTGTATATATTCCTTAGATATTAATAAAATCTCCTGCAAAATATTTTTTAAGAAGGACCACTGCTGTAGGGAAAGCCGGGATGGCTCAGCGGGTAAAGCGCTCGCTTTGAAGCCCCGAGGACCGAGGATCGAATCCCAGCCCCATGCGGACCCACATGCTGAACTGGGGTGTGCCCCCAGTTCAGTTCTTGCTGGGAACTATGTGGGAGGCTCCTGGCCCAGTTTCTGCCCTGCGCAGCCGTGTGCCCACCTGTGGAGTGAAACTATATGGAAAACAAATGCTGTCCACTATGGAGACTGCTCTGCCCCACCCCCTTCTCTCTGTCTCTCTCTCTGTCTCTGTTTCTCTCTGTCAAAAATCAATAAAAAGATAAATAAACAAATCTTAAAAAAAAACAAAACAAAACCACTGCTGAAAAACAAAATAATTTTCACTTTATATCTTATTGGGTTTATGACCTACCTATGCTGCATATTTATTATCTAGCTAAACTTTTATTTTTAGGTCTTACATAGCTACTGATTTCATTGAGCTCCTATTGCATGGAAAATATATTAAATAAATAGATTTTTGTTACATAAGATAAGCTCAATTCTCATTTATGATACCAGGTATTTCATAAACTTGAAAAAACTTATTAGTTAAACAAGTGTTTTAAAAGCAAGCCATTTTTTATGTTGTTTAATTTGCATAATTTTTATTAAATACAATATTGTAGTTCACTAACTGCTTAAATCAAGATACAAATTCCTTTCAATTTTACAGGAAAATACTAATAGTTGTAAACATCCAAACATCCAAAACTTCAAGTTAAAGAATCACATCTTTTTTTAAATTGATTTATTAAATATACTTATACATGTGAATTATCCACCATGGAAACTGAAATATTCCACAGTTTATGCTTTTCAAATTTAATGATTTAGTAGATAATATAACACACCTCCCTCAAACAACTAGATGATATTATGACTATGGCCAATGTCAAAAGAGAGACAACATCTAATGGAGTTTCAAAGACAGAGAAATATTCTAAATTCCATTTATTTTTAATTATTATTATCATTATTATTATTATTATTTGTTTTGACAACCAGGGAAGTTCATAGAGAGTAGAATTTCAGCAGCAAAGAATTCATTGACGGACAACAAAGGTCAAGAGAAAGTAGCATTCAGAATATTTATGTTCATGGTCCTTTTGTACATTAAGCATTAATTAATTTCTTAAGTGCAGATCACATGCCTATGACATAATTAATTAAAAATATTAATAGTAAATATATTGCTGACATTATTACTAATAATAAATATAATACAATGTAAAACCAATGGAGGTTTATATGAGAATTTATAAGGGAACTTGATCTAATCCAGTAAATTCAGAGGTTGATGACAGGTAGTCTTAAACAGTGTTGACCAAAGTTCTGAACGTAGAGTAGAAACTAATTACAGAGTAGTGTACATAAAAACTAAGCAAACAGATGGAGTGAATTTGCTGCTGTGTTTGAGCACTTGGATACAGTTGCATTTACAGTCAGTCACACGTCTATACTTTTTAAGTAGGTGAGTCAGTTAACTGTTCATTATGCAAACCAGTTTTACTTTAATTTTCTGTTACAATTAATGCAAAGGGTTCTAATTTATTTGGAGGTGTATTGACCACTTGCATTCATACCATTTTCAATTTATAATTTTAGATACCTCTGAAGAGTTTCATGATTAATGAATTTAATTTAGTAAAATTTTTAGAAATAATGAAGTGGACTACGTTCATCTACTAATATATTTTTGCAAAGCTGGACAATTTAATTTACATATAAAATAATAAAAAGTTCTGGTATTTTTCAATCAAATAAATAAATAAAACTGTATTAAATTTCCTTGCAACCTTTTTGAAATGTTTAATCCTAAGTACTTATTACTTACCAAAAAGCAAAAGTATAAAATATGAGAACATTTATATTTCATTAAGTTCTAATAAAAATTTAAATTGGTAAGAGAGCAAAATATATAAAACTATACTTATTTCTGTTTCTAAAACATGTCAATATTACATGTTAAATTTTCTCTCATTTTTTCCTATATGCCTAATAAGATTCTCTAAGACTAAAGGTATTTAAATAATTTAATTAACATCCTATTTCATCAAATGAATATGTGGAAATAACTTGAAAATTATTTTTCTATAATTTCACTTTTAAAATAGAAAAATACTTTGGAGGATCAAATGTCACTATAAACATAGACAGTATAAAAGTAAAACATGAAACTAAAATACCATTGGCTGCAATTTAGTTAATACTCAATAGCTATTTTGCATTGAAAAAGAATCTACTGAGCAATTTATTCATGATTCACAAATTCTCAGCACAGTAACAGCCATAATGACCTGCTGGTCAAGCATTTTCTGTAAGGTAATGACAATATGGATCAAGGGTCCTCAACTCTGCTTAAAAGCTCCTACTCCTCTATATACTTGTCAACTCGTAGGTAACATTTAGACTAAGAGATCATTAATGCTGGGAAAAAGTGCACATATGGTTCACACCACGGAAAATGTGCAAACAAGAAATGTCACCACTGAATAAAGTTATAAAATTAAAATCAGCATCTTATTTTCATGGAATATTTTAACAGAAAACTTTCCCTTGGGAATAAATCAATATTCAAACACTAGGAAGAAGAGTTCATTCAAATTCTGGTTTAAATTTTGTTCATATGCATATGATCATTTTAAAGATAGGCCAGTGCATATTAGATACCTCTTATTACTTGGAGTCTTGCCTGATCTTGCCTCCCAATGAAGTTAGGCACTCCCGTTACGTGATCACATAGTGTGTTGTGCTTTTCCCATCAATGAACATATTTGTTCATTTTCTTTTGCTTGTTTTCCCTATTTGGGAGGGCAAGTGTCATATCTTATTGTTGCACAAATCATGGTACTTCTTGAGTAGATTTTTTTCTGGTACATAGTATATTGTTAATAAATGAAAAGATAAATTACTGCAGGAGTTTCCAATATATATATTATTCAAGTGGTGATTAATTTTTTCAATATTAGTAAGTTTGCTTTAGCTTAATAATATTAGTAAAACCTCTACAAGAACTACTCCTTAATACCCACATTTCTTCAGAGGTGTATGGATGTCAATGAAACATTCATAATTAGCTTCAATAAAAGTATGCCTTAATGTGAAATATTAAGTACTCTAAACTCTAAACAGTACTCTAAAATATTACACGTATACATAAATTTAATCTTAGCTTAGTTTTCAAAGTGTGTGAAAATTGTGAACCTATGTATACCATTAAGTACATAATATACTTTGCATTACCCTACACAGAAATTTTATTTTATTTTAGAAAATCAGGTATGTACATTGATACTGTTATTTGGTATAACCACCAGATTTAACTCCCAGTAATAAATACCATTTTTTTTCACAATTTTTCTTTTTGATTGATATTTCTGCAAAGCAAGGTGAGTATATATTATAAACACAATTACTCATTTCATGAAGAAATTAAACATGTATAAATTCTTGTGGTTTTATATTTTATGTTTATCCATAGCTGGTGATGACAAAACTTCATTTGCATACACAAAGTACATTAAAGAATTGGAGTTTAAATTTCAGTGCACTCAGGTGTACAAGTCCACACTGCATTGTCTATGTGTTGCATTAAGTGCTCACCACCCAGGTTCAGTTTCCTTTTCATCACCAGAGAATTGCAACTGCATGGATGAACCTGAGGGCATTATGCTAAGTGAAATAAGCTAGAGTCAATGTTACATGGTATCATTTTTATGAGCAATCAATCAATCAAATAAACAAAAATGTCTAACTCATAACAATAGAGGGGGAAAGTGGTTGCCAGTGATGGGGGTTGGGTGGGACAAAAGGGAAAGGTTAGTAAAAGGGTAAATTCTTCCAATTATAAAATGAAATAAGTCTGAGGATCTAATAACATGGTGACTACAGTAGAGAACACCAGATTGTAGAACTGGAATTTGCTAACGAAATAGAAACTAAATGTACTCACAAAAAAAATAAAATAAAATAAAATAAAAAAGGAGGAAATAATACGAGGTGAGGTGATGGATTAGTTAACTAATTCAACGGGTAGAACTTTTTCACAAAGTATACAAATAGTGAATCATCATGGTGTATATAGATATCTTACAATTGTAATTGTTAATGATACCTCAGTAGCACTGAGAAAAAACATGCATATATATATCCTTACATATCTAGCAACAACTAGTCCTGTTAATGGTCATTATTCTCTTCATCACAAGTTTAATTTTAATAAGACCATAGACTCTATTTCCAAATTATCTAAACCCCATTTACTAGAAGAGAAATAAACAGCCCCTCTGGTACTAACCACATGACTGCCATCAGGTGGCAACTCAAGCAGTGTTCAAACATAGCTGCACAATTTATGTACAATAGTTCTTGACTGATTCCTCTAATGTTAGATATGAAAGTATTTAGTTCAGTGACTTTATGATTAGACTAATATTAACCTTGTAAATTAATACATTTCTTGTTCTTTAGTCTTTAGTTGGTTTTCCAGTAGTAACTAAATATGAATGTGTGCCTACATATATTTTCTTTTCAGAATCTGTCTTACATTTGCATCCTATAATTTGAGTGTAATGAAATTTCAACTATGCATGATTGATTTATATTTAAGTAATGGTAGTTATACTTGGATGACCAGGAATCTAATACCCTGAACCATTTGAAAGCTTCTTATCAATCTCCCTATGAATCAAGTACCACCATAAAGTTTACAATACAGTGCAAGGTAGGAGAAAAGGCATAAAATTATATTTAAACGATGCTTATAATAAGGATGAAATGGGTGTGCAGAGAGTATTCCTGAGTGGGAAGCTACAAAAACTGAGACCACTAAGGAAAATAGTCAATTATAAGAGAAAGTAACTTCATTAAAATCAACAAAGTTGATTTTCATAATAATGTAAGAACAGTCATTATTGCATCTAGTGTATACTGTTTAGGTAGGCATAGGACACATAAAACAAACAAACGCATTTAAAATATTCATGAAAAATTGTGTTATATACATTCCCAAATAGGGATAAATGCTTAAAGAGCCAATCATCTTTTGTCTTAGTCTAATAAATCTTAGTCTCCCTAAAGACAGAAAAGTGATACATTTAAGGTAAGATCTTTTTGTTTGGAAACAATATGAAGCACATAATATCTATAAACAGTAATTCCTCCACTCAAACAAAATAACAATAAATGAGATTTATTTCAGTGGGTACATATTTTCAAATTTTCAAAAACAAGGTATGTAAAAACTTTCTCCTATATTTTACTCTTTAATAGTTTCTAACAGTGATTAAACCATAAAAACTATCTGTGAAACATAATAGAGAGTTATTAAAGCAATAGTCATAGTAATGTGCATTCATTCTGTAGTATTAAATTACAGTTAAAATAAGCTAAGTCTTTTGGCACTTTGTTAATTTTATAATCAGTTACTTTTCCAAAAGTGTGTATCTCATACTCTTTACATATATTCCTGGAAGTTTTTTTGTCAGAACTTTGTCCATTAACTTAAAAAAAGGGAGAACTGTCACATAAATTCTACAGTAGTTCAATTTATTAGGCAATATTTTGGATGTTCCACGCACATCTCTATTTTATGAAAAGTTCTGTTAAATTTACTGCTCACTCATCTACTAAATCAGCTCTATAGCTGCAAAAGTTAGGTAACCAGGTACTTTTGGCATTGTACTTTTAAATTTTTCTCAGTGCAAATCAATACACCACTTCCAGGTTTTTAGCAATGATTAATTTTCAATATCTAATCCTGTCATTATTCTTAAAATACCCAACAATTTTATAATGATGTCAAAATTTTAGCATTAAGCACACATTGGAATAATGTCTTCAAAACATTTTATAATTACAAAAATTATTACTGTACATGTCTCTCATTATTCTTGCTCTAATGAAATATTCTACTTGCACCAATGGATATGAAGTGGGAAAATATGGGGTGGCCCAAAAGTAGGTATACAGTTGAACCAATAAAATTATCACAGCAGATTATATGGGTACACTGACACACAAAATAAAAACTATACTGTTTGCCTACTTTAGGGCCACCCTGTACGTCCCGTTCATGGTTCTGAACTTCATAGGTTTCTTTGGAGTGTTACTCAACCAACAACTAAGTATGTTATATGCAATACTACATATGTAAAGGGTGTCCCAAAATTCACGCAAGAAGTAATTTTGATAGAAAACACAGGTTTATAATTAGAAATTGTAAATTTTCATTGATCAACATTTAAAATGTGTTGTTCTTTTGTGTATCAACTCAATTTTTAATAACCCTGAACTGTCAGCTATCATGCTGTCTTTGTTTTGTTGTTGGCAACACTTTACCGCACAAATGATGCAAAATTCAAAGCTTGCATGAATTTTGGGACACCCTTTACTTTAATTATAAATCCCCAAACATAGCTTTCATGAAAGCCATGAATTTTATAGTTTTCTGGTTCTAACACTACCTGGGAACACTTTGTAGGATAACATGATTCAATTTTGACAAAATTTTCAAAGACAGATTACAACTAAGCACCTTGCTAGCAGCAAAAATTTCACAAAGGTGAATAAGATGGATTTTGGTACTTTTGATAATGGTGAGGAAAGAGCAGAAAAAGGGGATAAAAGAGAAAAAAGAAATATCACAGAACAACATGTATTTTTAGTATTAACTCACATTGTGATTAGAAGGTGGTACTTCAATATCTTTAAGCCATAGGCTTGGATTTCATGGTTCAGTAGAACCACATAATGGAAACAAAATACAATATTTTGGAGTCACGCAGCGTTGCCAATTATTAAGTTAAAAATAAGCAAATCTGAAACAATACTTTACCATTCATGATTTAAAAAGAATAAAGACGATTGAACTAATTGTTTTAAAATTATTTTAAAGCACACAGACTAAAAAAATTAAAAATATTAATTATGACTTAATTAGAAAAAAGTAATATAGTTCCTCAGTTATAATTATAAAACTTATTTTTGCAAAGAATGGTATTTGATGACTACTAATTATCCAATCTAATCACCCAAATCTTGCACTTCACAGTTTTGAGAACTTAAGACACATTACTTAAAATATCTCCACTTCACATTATTAATTGCTAAATGAGGATAATGACAATGATGTCATACATGCATTGTGTGCAAGTGTTTCAAATAAATAATATATCTAAAGCCATTAGAACAGTCCCCTGCTTGCAATACACGTTCAATGATATCAGTTACATCATTTGTTGTTGTTGTTATACAGGACTTATTTAGTATGGTTTGGAAAAACCCAACCAAGTGATTATTCAGATAAGTTAAAATACCTTGGCTTGTAAACACACCTGAGATAATTCATTTAATTCTTTGAACACTAAAAATTTTATTGCTTCCATAGTCCCAGTCCCAAAACAATGAATAATATAGAAATGTTATTCATTAAATATTTATTAAACTATTAATGAAATACATTCACATACAGTATAAACAAAAGGGATTCATATGTAAAATAAATAAGATAAAGAGATAATAGTTTATCTCTGAAGAGAGATTATCAGTGTGCAAATCCCAAATGTACCACTTCTTGCTATGTGACCATGGGCAAGTTACTTGACACACTTGACTGTTTTCTCCTCTGTAGCTGTGGCATAGGTTTTTTTGTTTGTTTGTTTGTTTGTTTATTGTTAAATTTATTGGGTTGACATTGATGGGTAACAATTAGATAGTTTCCGGATGTACAAATCTACATTAAATCACCTATGCATTGCATTACGTGCTCACCACCAGAATCAGCTCTCCTTCCATCACCATATATCTGTTTTCCATTCCCGTTCTACCCCGCCTCCCCCCTCTCCCTCTCCCCTCCTCCCCTTCCCTCAGGTAACCACCTAACTATTGAGTGTCCATAAGTCTGGTGCTCACTCCCACCTCCCATCCCCACTCTCCCTCCCCCCTACTCCCCTTTCCTCAGGTAATCACCAAGCTATTGAGTGTGTCCATAAATCTTTGTGTCTTTGCTACTTTCAGTTTTATATTTCACCTATAAGTGAGGTCATATGTTTCCTGATTCTTTCAATCTGACTTATTTCGCTTAATAAGATGGTTTCAAGTTTCTTCCATGTTGTCACAAATGACTGAATTTCCTCTTTTCTTATTTCTGAGTAGTATTCCATTGTGTAAATGTACCACATCTTCTTTATCCA
>PVKE010009544.1:0-44567 GCA_004027555.1 Craseonycteris thonglongyai
TGTTTTGATAAATGGTCATCAATCTCATCGATTTGAGATTATTTTCCTACCCTGTCCTTTCATTCAAATCTACCTTCTGCCATCCCTGAATTCTAAGAAAGCAGTAACAATTCCTGAGTTGAGGAATTGGGATAAAAAGCTTCTTTGGGATAATCCTAAGCACACATATTAAATCTCACATTAAAAAATATATAATATGACTAGATGTTTTCTTCTTTGAAGAATTTAAAAACTCAGTTGTTTTTAGTTATATAAAGAAAATATAAAACTTAAAACAGCAATGATAAGTTTGATAAAATTAAGAAACATACCAAGCTCTAGGCAATTACCTTAAGCAAATACAGCAATATTAGGTATTATTACATTTCAAAAGTTGTCAGAGCATAGGAACATCTAAAATCTTACCTTAAGCTCAAGCTAACAGAGCCAAGCTGTACTACTTCTAATGAGAAGAAATGATGCTTCTTCACATGGGAGACAGAATAAACTATACCAGTACATTCAAGACTCATTGGTCTCAGCAGTGAACCTATCAGTGAAGAACCATGACTGTAACTTACAGAAAGGAAAATAATTATAATGAGATGCAAAATTATTAAGTAAAAGGAATATCAGGAATAAAATAGCAAATAACCTGTTCCTTTTTTTTTTTTAATTTGCTCTTTATTATTAATTACCTGGGGGAACCAGAGCATAAAAAATTACAAAGGCATTGATTCATAACTGTATATTTGTTCCTATTTAAATATTACAAAAGAAGCCAAAACAAAAGTAACTGTGCATCCTCCAAACAACTTGCTGTTTACTAAGCTAGAAAAGAAAATACGTGTTCTTTCTATACCTCTTTGAATATGCCTTGTTTTGTAGATCTGAAACCACATTTTACATAATTATAGACAAAATTAAATTTTTAAATAAACCCTAAAAAAAACATAAATAAGATAAAACACGTCTTACTGTGTAAGCAGTTGGTGACAAAAATCACTCAGAGAAGAATTATTCTGAGTGTCTTAAGCACATTTCTACTGGTGTATACACAAAGGACAACAAAAATAATCAGTAAAATAAAAAAAATATATATATATATACCAATAACAAACAAAAAAAAGTAGTGTTTTCAGTAGAGATACTGCTGATAGCAGTGTTCTTATTCTAAGAATGTTGTATTTAAAGTATGGGATAGAGCAAATGAAAAATTGTGGGAAACATACATAATTTTGGAATTGTGAAAGATACAGACATAAGAATGATGACATTAAATATAAACCCTATAGTCCTGAACCTGAATTGCTAAATATCAGTATAAATCACTGTTATTTATCTTTAAAAAACAAGAATCATCAATGACTGTAGCGAGTGTTCATAGCCTAATTAATGTTTTTTAGACCTCGAAACAACTAAGCTAGTAGTAACAAGAATCCTCAGTGCTCAGATTGTGGTCTCTGAATACCATACTCTCCCACACACTTACAGGAACTAGAATGCTTTGGCAAAATGGCTGATTCCAGATCTGGAGCAGAAAATATTCAAGATAAGTCTAAAACATCTTGTCATGTCAAAAAGCAAGGAAAGTGTCAATGACTACTAGAGCCATGTCAAAAGAACTCAGATGTCATCTTGAATAGGCTTCTACTGGTAAAAGACAGGACAATTTGAACATCAAGAAGGATAACAACTTCAACTGACTGAAACAATATGTTTTAAACCTTGAGTTCATAATAATATTCAAAACTAAATACTCACAGGTTATCTGTGGAGTAACAGTTAACTATCACACCATACAGTAAAGTTAATATATTAAAATGCCTTTGAAAAACTTTCTTCAAATATTAGTCATATTACACATTGCCATTTCAATAACAAATAAAATTCAAATAGAGGAAAGGGGGGCAAAACTTATTCATATATTAGGTACGGTACAAAGAATAAAGCATAAGGGGAAAAAAAGAAATAGTGTTACTTGGTCAAAAGTGTGGTATAAAAAATGGAAATGTTAACCTCTCCTCCCCAAAAAGTCATGTATTTTATGTATTCCAATTTACATGCCTGCATATATATATGTCTTAGTAAAGTAAAATGTACCTATACAAGAATCATCAATGACTGTAGCGAGTGTTCATAGCCTAATTAATGTTTTTTTAAATTGTCAACATTTTAGGTACCCATTACCAGAGGACTTTAAACATTGCAGATATATTACAGGAAAGAAAGTCTTTGAAGTTTCCGGTTCTAGAGTAAAAATAAAAAACTAAGAGATATACCTCAATTTTCAACATCATTTAATAACTGCTGCTTTGGATTAAATGAGAACCCTCAGGCCACACTGAGGAAATATTTTTAAAGTGTCCCCAGAAAAATCACAAAGGCTAAAGATTGTTCCTGTTAAAATTCTTGACTTTGTTTAAAAAAAGAAAAAGAAAAAAAGATCACTACCTACCACTGTACCACATTACCAGTCTCTGGCCCTTTCCAATGCCTAGTCCAGCTAATCATTATCATCCCATGCTTTTCTGAAATACTAACTCAAAAAAATCACTGCATTTTTCCAAGTTTACATACTCTAAAACTTAAATATCCTCTACTATGTTTTCCTTCCTAAGTATTTTTCTTATTGTTCCTCATTGCTTCCTACTCACTACAGAGGGAGTGGTCAGATAACTGTTAGGGCCAACCTCTTACCACAGTGAGATTTGTTCCAGACCTACTTTACAAGGTACCAAGGCCAAAATAAAACCAAGATGATATTTCTCAAATGAGAGAGTCCTCAAACTGTGGTAAGCCCAGAAGATTTCCAAGTGGTTCTGTTATAATCTAGGTTCTTAATGCTAATAACATTTAACCATGGCTTAACCAAAATTAGGCTTCCTCCTGAAATACTCTTCTAAAACCTCTAAGAAAGTTAACCATTTTTCCCCTCAATCTTTCTAATGTTATGGATAGTCAACTGCCACAAACTACACTAAGCCAATTTGAGCGAAGACAAATTCAATGCCTTTCCTTCCAACTGCAACTTACACATGACATGAAATACTGAATTGGGGAATGGGGGTGTGGGCCAGGCGGGTTTATTCTAAAGAATAAGTCTCCTAAGTATAGTTAACATAGGGAACTCAAAATGATTTCCAATTGCCATAATAGCACACAGACATTCTCTAGTCTAGACTATAGTCAAAGTATCAGAATCTTCACTGAAATCATTTCAGGACAGAGTATAAACTGGATTGTACATCTGGGTCTTCAGCTACATTCAAGAAAAGCAGGCTGCTTTGAAATGCTGCCACATTTACATTCCTAAAGGAAATCAGAAAAACCACTAAACAAATGGTATGAATAATATTCTTACTTCCCCCAAACCCCTGAAAGCATTTAATAAATGTTTATTAAATGAACTGCCTTGTTTCATAAAGTGCATACCATACCTGACTGCTTAAAATTTCTTTTTAACATCTCCCAAAAATAAACAAAAGGCCAAAATCAACATTAGAAGGCAACCAACATATGCTTACATGGTGTTTCTATAATGGTATCACAGGGCCCTAAAATCAACCACATTTCCTCAAGGGAAAATGCCTATGTTCTGTACAGAACCTAACATTCATTGCACAAATACACTACAAAACGTCACTTAGGACTGTAAAATACAAACCTGGAACAATTAATCTATCACATTTATTTTAGCACACAAGCAGAACTGCACCAAAATCTTGCCTGGGTTTGGGGAAAAAAATATAAATAGTAAACTGAAAATCATGAATATAGAAACCTCTAAATAAAGCTAATGGAAGTGAAGTGGCATTTGTAAATGAAAGCTCATCAGGATCTTTAGCTCATTTATTTAGCTCATCAAGACAAATCATGTGAAAAGTGAACTCTGAAAAGCACTCTCAGGTTTACCACCTAAAGCTGTGACCTTGAAAAGCCTAGGATTGTTTTCATCAAGAAAACTAATAGTTCCCTACCCTAATAAATAAGTTTATCACCATCTCAAAATGGAAGAAAGGAAGGGAAGAAGAAAGGGAGAAAAGAAAAAAAAGAGGGGCAAAGTAAAGACTTAGGTGAAACTTCACTGTAATCTTATTAAACCCCCAGCCAGATGAAGAAAACTTTTTACCATATTCCTGGCTCAGAAGTCTTCTGTTAACATTTTTAGTGCCTCTTTCTTAAGATGGCATAAATATGCCCTTTCTGCCATTCCCAACCATTGCTGGTCTGCCCCCTAGACTAGCATAGTTCAACAGAACCTGCTGCGGTGATAGAAATGTTCTGTTCTGCACTGTCCAATGGGGTAGCTCCCTGCCACATGTGTCTACTGAGCACCTGGAATGTGTCAGGTGATTTAGGATCTGAACATTTTGTTTTATTTAAATATTTTAATTAATTTAAATTTAAATAAGACACATGTGTGTAGTAAGTGGTTACCACATCAAATAGTGCAACTCTTGAGTCATAGTGAGTAAACCTAATTATTTTATTGTTGAAGGCAGTTTTACTAACAACATACACTTTTAAGGCAGCTTATTGACTTACAGAGGCATGTACTCACAGAAAATTTTTTTTTCTTGAAGTCTCTAAATATCAGCCATGTAGGTTCCTGAACACTGAAAAGCATACCCTGCACCTGCTCTTCTTATACATCAAGCCAGTTGTATTTGGGAGTTAGAAATCATTTATAATACACAAAAAAGATAAGTAACAAAAAAATGGAATAGAAAAATAAATAAATCTAGAAAGTTCCAAGATTTTGCTTAGTTGAACCTTTTAAAAAATAAAAGTAAGTACTCATCACAGGTCCCAAATTGCCAGTCTCTATGTCCCTAGGTTAAAAACTTCTCTCCTCAATTACTACCTGTGTCACATTTTAATCTTGATTACACTCAGTTTAAAAACTTTCTTATACATGGTTCTGTTAAGAAGCACTTTGTAATATTGTGACATATCCTTAAGACGACTATAAAGCAACATAATAACAGGACTAACGTAGCTCTATAAATAACTACTGAAATAAGTTGAAATAATGAAAAACAGCTTTTTTGAAATGCTTATTCAATTACGTGTACATATAACATTTTCTCTGAGGAAGCCAAATCTACCAGATAATCATATTATACCTCTGTAATTAAATTTTTAAATTTGCAAGTAACATCCTCTGAGAAACCCATGATTGTCGCTAATTGCTTAATAAGAATTTTTATAATTGATTAAAGTTGATACTATTGTTATTTTTCTATTTGAACAAATATAACTCAATAATAATAAATTCAAGTGAAATCATCAAGAATTCTAAGTGTTACGGAATTCAATCCCATAATTTTTTTTAGTCTTTTTATTCAAGAATACTATGATGGTATTTCTTGTAAGTTGGATTTTCTATTAGAAAGGTTTTTTAAAAATCCAAGTAAAGATAGTTAAAATTATTCCGTAACAGTACATATGGAACATGTCAAATAAAATCTACCTCTCCAAACTAATATAGTTTTCAAATTTAATCTCCTGTAGCTCATATAACCAAAAACATTAAAAATTCTTTAACCTAGTCTGAGCAAAACACATGTAAGAAAAACACAATCATTTTGTTCCACCCTAATAATCAAACAATACAAAACAACAGGCTTTAAATAATATTAGAAATCTCAAGTGATTCCTAAAACTACAGTTCTTATAGACAACCAACTACAGTAGTAAGGATAGACAATTATAATGTACATTATCTATCACCTTCCTTTTAAAACTAAAGATCCCCATACAATCTCAGAAAGTCAAGAGATATGCTCAAGGCAACTCGTTGACATGCTGCCATTAGATCAAGAAGAATATGTCTGAGATGTTGCTATGGCAATCAGAGATGGCTATCCTAAAAAAGAAAAAAGAAACTACTATTTCAATTATAGCCTCAATAGTAGGATCTAAACACAAATCTAATGCTGGAAAAAGAGCCCTTTCATAAATTAAGCATAAAGCCCACTGCTCCCATAATTTGCATGGCCTGATGGAACTTTTACAATTTACACTTCAGTTCTCACTCTCCCCTTCAATAAGTCAAGCAGATTTCCTTCCCACCAATTCCCCCCTCACAAAGATGGAGAGAACCAATGAACTGACTGATGGATGGGAAGGTGGACTAGAAGGGAAACAGGAAGAGAAGGAAAAGGGGAGACCTACCAGCTATATTAAAAACAAACTGGGAGTTTTTACCTTTGAACTACTTCCAAATCAAAGACAAAGACAAATATGGGAGGACAAATACTTAGGTTTCAAAAACTAATAGTAACACATTTAAAATTATTTGCAAGTGTCTTCTGAAGTGTAAAAATTTCTTTTTTAAAGTATTTTGTAATTTATTCTTTATAATTCCTAAATTTGATACTTCTAATTCACCTACACATAGTAATCATTACTGAGTCAGAAATTCTTTTATTTTAAGAGGCATATTTCTGATAGAGTTAATTTAGTTACAAGTAAGAAAAGCCAGAAATGCTTTATGAAACCTTTGCTCATAAGCCCAGAATTTAAGTTCACATCTGCAACAGTAAACACAGCATTACCTTTATCTCCCATAGATTCCCTTTATAACCTAACACACACACACACACACACACACACACACACACACACTGCAAACATACCACTATCACCATCACCACTCCCACCACCACCCATCACCCACTCCCCAAAAAAAATCTCTGAGGTTTATTTAAAAGTGCAATTAAATCAGTAAAGTATTGGATTTTAGTGATGTAAGTAATTCCAATGACTACAAAATTCTAAAACTACCGGTACTTTTTTTTAATCAACAGGTCAGGTTAAATAACAACTACAAAATTCTCCTGCCAAAATGTTGTAGTCATGGTAACAAAAAGAGACTAAATTGTTTTTTGGACCATCTGATTCATCTAGTTGTGCAATAACTCATTTTTGAGAGTTAAGAGCCATTTAATAAAACTGAAATTACTTTCTCCCCTTAAATTGTCAGAATTAAAAAAAAAAAATCTTTGATACTCACTGAGGGTTTGTCATATATGGCCTTTAAGAGAACTGACTCTGGGTGATGAGCATATAGTGCAATACACAGACAATGTAATGTAGAATTATACACCTGAAACCTATGTAATTTTTACCAACCAATGTATTTAACAATAAAAACATAAAAGTTTGCAACACCTATTTCAAAGGTGTGAGTTTTCAGACTATTAACTAAAAGCCTAAATAACGAAAATCATAATTTCAATACTATATTTATATTCATCCAAAATTTGAATGAAATATAAGGAACACTAAAATTTCTCCCTACTTAAGCACAAACAATATCTAAGGAAAGTATGATTTTTCAGTAACACCTTGTTTTTCTCGGTCTCCTTCAAACAACTTAAATAGAAATGAGTAAAAATGGTTAGGTCAAAATCACTTCACTCAAAATGCTTAAAGAAAAATAAAATAGCCCAGTCCCTATTATAACCAAGAATCTCTGATCTAAAATACTAACTCTGAGGAAGCCATGATGGCTCAGTGGGTTAAGCACTCACTTTGCAGCCCCGGGGACCGAGGATCAAATCCCAGCCTCAGCCCGTGCAGACCCATATGCTGAACTGGGGAGTGCCCCCAGTTCGGTTCTCACCCGGGTGAGACCCTGGCCCAGTTCCTGCCCTGTGCAGCCCCGCGCCCACCTGTGGAATGAAACTATGTGGAAAAACCAATGATGTACTACTATGGAGACTGTTCTGGGCCCTCCCCCTTCTCTCTCTCTCGCTCGCGCGCTCTCTCTCTCTCTCTCTCTCTCTCCCTCTGTCAAAAACAATATAAATAAATCTTTAAAAAAAAAAATAATAAAAAAATGAGGGATGCTAGGATAGCTCAGTGGTCGAGTGCTTCTGTAATAATCATGAAGTCTAGGGGTCAATTCCTGGCCCCGGCTCATGCAAACCAATATGCTGAATTTCAGTGCAACTGGTAACTGTCAGGATGGCTTGGTGGAGAAGGTGCTCACCATGCAGGAGGCCTCCAGTTCAGTCCCTGCCCTACATGGCCTCACATCCACCTGTGTGGTAATCATGTCACATTTAATGATGTACAACTATAGAGACTGGTCTGGGCTCTACCCCTCTCTCTCTCTCTTTCTCCCTCTCTCTCTCTCATCTTCTCTCAAAACAATAAAAACTAAAACCTACATTCTTTAAAAAAAAAAAAAATTTGAAAAATCATATGTGATTAAAAATATACAAAAGTTATTTAATGACTCCCACTATAGTTCACCAAAAATGATGGAACAGACTCCTATTATTCTCCTTCCCACTAACTTCCTTGCTCCAATTTATTTCACATACCACAGTCCAGATTAATCCTTCTAAGTGCTCAAGACTCTCAAAAAAATCATATTAATGGTCTACTGAATGGTGGAATGCCTTACTCCAATAGTCAAGATCCCCCGTGACCTATATGAACTACCTTTCCAAACTTTTCTCTTCCTCTTCTCTTCATCAGAGCCTTCTCAACAGCTACACTGAAATTCTAGCTATGACCAATACTTCTCTCTACTGTCCTTTTACCCTTGTTAGTCACATTTATCACATTGAAATTCTAGCTATGACCAATACTTCTCTCTACTGTCCCTTTATCCTTGTTAGTCACATTTACTAGACTACCTTTTCTTTCTCCTGCCCCTGAAACCTACCTGTCCCAATTCAATTCTCTCTAAAGCAGTGGTATCCAACCTTTTGGCTTCTCTGGGCCACACTGGAAGAAGAATTGTCTTGGGCCACACATAAAATACTCTAACAATAACAATAGATAATGAGCTTAAAAGAAAAAACTACAGGGGAAGCCGGGATGGCTCAGTGGGTTAAGTGCTCACTTTGCAGCGCCGGGGACCAAGGATCGAATCCCGGCCCGGGCCCGTGCGGAACCGTATGCTGAACTGGGAGCTCCCCCAATTCAGTTCTCTCTCTGTCTCTGTATCTCTCTCTCTCTCTCTCCTTCTCTCTCTCTCTCTCTGTCAAAAATAAAAAAATATATATATATAAAAAAAAAGAAAAAAAGGCGCCAAAAAATCTCATAATGTTTTAAGAATTTGTGTTGGGTCTCATTCAAAACCATCCTGGGCCACAGATTGGACATACCTGCAAACATCATTTAAAATGCTACTTCCTCCAAAGACTTGCTTAATTTGGGTGTAACTACAGGTCATCTCTACTGTTTCAAATCCCAAAGCACTTTATCAGTACCTCCAATATGGTTCCTAATGCATTATAAATTGTATTTCACTATTGGTAGTCATCACTCCTACTGTATCTAAACAACTTTAACAATCAATGTTTATCTCAAGAAACAAGATGTTTCTGGAAGAAGCTATGTAAAGGTTTCAATTAGAAAAGGAGAAAACCATGACAAAGGCTGATCAAAAACAAGTTTAAACATATACTGATTGGTGATGTCAAAAGTAAGGGGAAAATTATGAACTGTCACTTTACTGGTCAATGTAAGAAGCATGCAACCATGCTGAGCTTTAAAACCATACTCTTGTTTCATACTTACAAACATTCTACTCAATGTAAGGGATACAGCTAGTCAAGAGAAATTTGGTTTTCGAGGTAACTGTAGCAAAGACCAACATGTTATTACTGTGTCTAACTTGACACTGAAAATGTGCAACAAAGATGTATCTAATTACAAGAGAGTTCTGGTATGTGTAATACATAAAAAAAGTCATAATATATGCAAACATCATAATATCAGCAAAGTTGATAGTAAGTTCAGGAAACTTTGGGCAAAATCCACTGTCTTCCACTAGAAGAAATCTTTAATACTTTGACAATTTTGACAAAACTAATAACTTGGGAAGTCTTTCCCTTGAGCTTGATAGAATATTAATTGAAGGCCTTCATTCAAATGTGTTGAAATGTCTACTCTCATCCTATGACAGTTATCACTGCCCAGGAAAGACAGAGCAACACAGGAACATGGCTGAGAGGTTGCTGGGGCACCTATTTTATCAACCTACTGGTAGATAAATATAATAACCTATGTGGGACAAAAGCAGGAACCCACTGAGAGAAGTCAAGTTTTTATAAGCAACAGTGTTATGGTATTAGGACCAATCTGGGGATGCAGGATATAAATAGCAAAGCAAAATTTTCAAAACTTTGCATTTCAGGCCTGCAAATTTAGCTCTCTTGAATCATAAACTAAACCCCCTTGAGTTTTAAATATAAGATTAGTAAAGTCCAATAGTCCTCCTACCACCAAAAAAAAAAAAAAAAGAAGTTCATGACTAGTTCATCTTTCTATCATCCCAAGGTAATAGCATCTTTAAAAAATAATAATAATAAATAAATAAAATAAAAACCACCTCAAACTTAGCTGGCTAAACATCTTAAACTGAAGAAACAAATTCCTGATGTCACAACAAGAACAATAAGAACATGAACAGAGCAGAAGTACTACCCCATCAGAGAGCATTTATCACATTTTATTGTGTACTGATCTAACTGTCCCAGTAAAGGGTGCACTCTGAAAGGTCAAGAAATGAGTTATCCAGTTTATCTGTGAATGCCAAATACCTAGCACGTTATGTGGCCCATGTTCAAAGGACAATAATACCTGAAAATTGAATAAACAAGATAAACAAAATAAAAACAGAACAAAAGACTAGCATGAGTAAAGAAAACCCGCTTAAAGCCTCACAAGTATCCTGAGAACTGTTCTAAAATATGCTGCACTTATTTCAAATTTTCATTAATTAAACTTCTGGAAAAAAATGAACTAATTATGCATGTCAAGCTCCTGGAAGGCAATGACCATAGCACAGTGTGTAGCCCTCAATAAATGCTTATTGAATTTATGTCTCTACTTCCCTCCTCCTCCAAATGTTAAGAGTTTCCATAACATAACTATGTAATTAGCCTTTTTTCTAATTAAACTTCTGCCAGGTCATTTTAGGAACTACTGAATTATATTTTAACCCAGAAGCATTCAGTGATATAATTTACCTCACATATTTTTGGTTAAGCTGAAACACAGAATAAAAGATGGGACTTAAATTTTTACTGGTTTTCCTTAATCTTAACCTAGCTCTATAAGTAAAAAACAAAAAAAACCTTTTTAAATCTATTATTTAGTACACTGGGCACTACTGCCCACTGCTCTTAACAAAGTCAGGGTCAGTTTCTACTCTGTTCAAAACAACCGGCACTTGAAGATGACTCCTGCAATACCAACAATTGTAATTATGTCACCTAGCCAACATTTACAACCAAAAACATGCTTTTTATATCCAAAATGCCTTTATCCTAATTCTGGAATTCACAGTTCAGTACTCTGTGTACTTTTTGGCATTTTCCAGAAACTCAATCTTCAGAAAACAGTTTCATACTTAACATATCAACATTTTTTCTATGACATTTAAGACCATACTTTTAAGAAAAGGATAATGAAGTTGTAAAATACTCTACAATTTCAAATTTCTTCTCCAAAATCCCAAACTGTGTAATTTAATAGAGTACTTATCAGCATTATGCAAAGCACTTAGGACTAGCAATAAAATATTCTAATGTTGGTTTTTCCAAAGAAATGACATTTCTAATAAAAGGTTATTTATAGTTTCCTCACTATCTTCAGAAATCCAAAAGTCCACAAAGGATAGCTGTAAAGACTTTTTCAATTATACAAAGTACACAAATAAATTGGATTTTATGTATGCATGTATAATTTTAAGTAATCTAAACAAATGTATACCTTCAGAATTTGTATCACAGTTCTTACAAATTAGAATAAAAAGTGCTAATGGATAATTAAGGTATAAAAAAAGCCAATTATATACATCATTTTAGTCAGTTCAAAATATGTTAGAAGCAGATACTAGCAATATAAAGAGATAGATACTTAAAAATTTCTTTTCCTATATATAACTGGACTTAATTTCAACTTATACAGTATTAAATTTTAAAAATATATAATCAAGGAAAATTAAATAAAAAGGAAGGTACCTATTCACAAACATGAAAACTTAAATTCATATTTGTGGGGAAGTCGGGATGGCTCAGAGGGTTAAGCGCTCGCTTTGCAGCCCTGGAGACCAAGGATCGAATCCCAGCCCCAGCCCGTGTGGACCCATATACTGAACTGAGGTGTGCTTCCCAGGCAGGAGGCCCCCAGCCCAGTTCCGACCCTGCACAGTCCCCGCCCACCTATATGGAACAAAACCATGTCAAAAATTGATGACATACAACTATGGAGATTACTCTGGGCCCTCCCACTTCTCTCTGTCTCTGTCTATATCTCTCTGTCAAAAACAATAAAAAAAAATTTTTAATTATATTTATTAGTGTATATTTTTGCCACATTAAAAAAAATGGTCTAGCAAATAGTTAAAGGTAAAGGCTAATGTCTATTTCCACCAGTTTTCCAGTATTATAGCAAACTATTTATGAAATAAATTTAAGACAGTTCAGCATTACAAATATAAAAATAAGTAAACTTGTTTCAGAAGAAAATAAAGATTTCAGTCATTTTATGAATCTTTGTGATCCTTACAAAGAGATATGTGATTCATTTTTTATGTCCATAATGTAACCTCAATTAAAATCCCTAAATAACCATCAAACCAAACTTTCAGAAGCATTCATCTATTGTATACATATTAACTTAAATTTTTGTGATTTCAAATTTATATCATTTCCAAGGCAAAATTATTTTGAATGTAAAACGTTAATACCAAAACTGGACTACAGTTCTTTGTCATTACGTATTCAACAGTTTAGTGCCTACAGGTTGAATCCCAGAAAGTTCCTCTCAAATTAACTTCAACTGCCACATAGCTTTTCATGTGAAATAGCAAAAATATCTGAAAAGCTACCTATATGGCCTAAAACAATAACATATAGATTACCTGAGCTCTGTTAGTGCTATGATAAACTGATGAATCCTTTCACAAGATATATATCCAACAATCATGGGAAATTTTTAAATCTCTATAAAATCATACTCTGAATTACCGGTATTGTTCCAGTGAATATATACATTTCCCAAACTCTATTTTCTTGTATTCAGAGATTTCCAAGAAAAAACTATAAAGTCATTATTTACATGGCCAATGTCCAGATTTCCCACTTCTGTCAGCTGTCTAAATATAGAGATTGGATTTAAAAAGAGACTATGTATAGTCAATCAAGGCTTTTTTGTTTTGATATACCCAAACTGGAAAAGGTTAAAATTTATAGTCCATATACTTGAGAATTAATTAACAAAATAAGTTACCAGGTAAATTGTGGGGCACAATACTCCAAACTTTGGGAAAACTAAAAAGCTGGAAAAAGTTGTGTGGTTGTACTATTAGAATAAAAAAGCAACTCAATGCATATACTACTGAACTGAAAAAAGTCAGTGATTAGGTTGAAGTCACTAGTGTTCAAGTAGTTAAATTAACAATTTCAATATGGTAAAGATTACTACTTATTTATCTCCTAAGTATTAAATCAGCCCCATTTTTAAATAAAAATTTTATAAACACAAAGGTGCAAAAACAAATCAGCAGAAACTTAAAAGTTTTCCCTGTAAATCATTCAAGATTCAGAAAGAAATCCAAAACCTACTTGCCACTGTAAGACTGAGCAAGCACCCAGCAGGATGCCTAATTCACAATAAGTGAACTATAAATATTTGATTGTTGGGGAAGCTGGGATGGCTCAGCGGGTTAAGCAATCGCTTTGCAGCCCCGGAGACCAGGGATCGAATCCCGGCTCCGGCCCATGCGGACCCACATGCTTAACTGGGGAGTGCCCCCAGTTCAGTTCTTGCCGGGGCCTATGTGGGAGGCTCCTGGCCCAGTTCCTGCCCTGTGCAGCCCCGCGCCCACCTGTGGAGTGAAACTATATGGAAAACTAATGCTGTCAACTATGGAGACTGTTCTGGGCCCTCCGCCTTCTCTCTATCTCTCTCTGTCTGTCTCTCTCTCTCTGTCAAAAATCAATAAAAATAAATCTTTAAATATTTGATTGTTGTCTAGTTTCTAGTTTCAACATATAAGTATTTCAAACTGTCATTTATTCTCAGTTTATTGCTACTATAAAATTAGGCACAATAAGCATAAACAAAAACTATACTGCACCTAAAAAAGAAAACCAATCATGAAAAGGGAAATAGGCTTAATATGGCATGTGACATAAACTGCAATAATCTTTATTAATCAAATATCCTTAATAATTCTGTACTTTGTAATAATCAATAAAAAGTACAAAACTCAAGTTAATTAACAATTAACATATATCACACATCTAGTATAATTTTCAAGGATTAGAACATAATTCCTACTTAGGCAATATGGGGCATAATTTTAATTTTTTACTCTAAAATCCCTTCAGGAGTAAAGAAATAGATATCATCAATCACAGACAAAGCCAGCAAATGGTCAGTTATAAGAGACTATTTTTTTGAAAATCAAAGCCTATATATAATTAACATGATACTAACAATGTCAGGTATTAAATTAAAATTTTATCTAGAGGTAGAAATTATGACCAAAACTATGAATTATAAAATAAATTAATGAAGATTTAAGTATTTTGACAGTGGAGCTCATTAAAGACAAAATATGATTAAGAAATGCATTTATACAGCATTTAAATCTATGAGTTTTTCATATTCACTTCATTGTATATCATAAAATAAAGCTGTAATTCCTAATAAGAACAAAAGACAAGCAAATCTAAATGTCTACTCTATGATGACCTATATCAAGAAGAGTCACAGTGTTATTTTTAGTTTACCTACCATACCACTTACTTTCACTTTTACCTACCATACCTCTCTTATGGTGTCTACCTCTCCAAAGGTAAAAGACAACAAAAGAATGGTATATTTTTTCCTGGCCTTTGCTCCATTTTGAATATGTGAGGGTGAATAGGAGGAAGTAATCCACAATCCATGACCTATACTTCTGCTGAAAGTCAGCTGAGCTAAAGTCAGCAATGGAAAAAAGAGTGACAGATGGTTCCTGGCCAGAGAGGTATGATTCACCAATAATGGAAGGGCTCTTCAAGCATCCTCTGGGAGACATGGCTGCATTTCATGTGGTACCAAAGAGAAATGTCAACCAATACAGGAAATCTGAGCTACTATGAGTGTAACTGCAATTGTGATTGCAAGCATCTTTGGAGGGGACAGATCAATTTTATTAACAGTCTTTGAAAATGCCATTTTAAAATTATAGAATTTGCAAAGTACTAACTTGCTATCTTAAATATTTAGAAAGTAGATGGAACCAAATGGCTATCTTCATAACAATAGCCAAAAGATGTGTATTAACACTAAAGAATGTCTATTAAGGATTTCATTGAAAATGTTTGCCTAAATCATATACTAATGCATTCTATCACGTAGTCTATAGCCATGATGTTTAAAGAAGTTAGTAATTAATTCAGGGTTTCAGAATAAGAGAGAGAAAGTTCAATGAAAGCTTCTGGTCATTTGATTCTGGAGTGAAACATGCAATTCCCAGAGAAAGCTTCAGCCTAGCAATCTTAACTAATCATTTCTACATAGCAAATATCAACTCTAGTGTTGGGCTGGCAATTTATAATATATGTAGGACAGCCAAGGGCATTCAATCCATGATGTATTTAAAAGTTCACAGGCTTCTGACATATAAATATCATTAAGCTCTTTTATCCAATAAAGAGTACTTTTCCATAACCCTTGTTCTACACTGGATACTTAGAATAGAGCTTTTTGCCAATTGCCCAATCTACCTGCTCTCTACAACACTAATAAAAATAATTTATGGAAAATGACAATTCATTTTAATAAGACTTTAAACAATAGACTAGAAAAAATAAACAATTGCAAAAAAGAAGAAAATTCTATCACTTCATTTCAATATGAGGTTAAAAACACATCAATGCATCTAGACAATCATTCAAATGTAGTCATTATTTCACTTAAAAAATTATTCTATAAGAGCATGTTTTCTGACGTGATCCAGAATACTGGGATGACTTCACAGTAAATACATGGTACTAGACTGATAATCTTTACACAAACTTTTATTACACTCATTCATTTACTAATTAATTTATTCAACAGTATGTGCCAGGACTTATACTGGTCGTGCAATTACTATGATGGGCAAAAGTCAAATGCAGGTCCTGCCCCTCCATGCTGTTTGTAGCCTACAGGGAACTTCCCATCTAATCCTATTAAACAAACTCTCAAAACCCCAAACTTCATAGCCCAGTGTTTAAGCTCCATTACCATCAGACACAAATACACATTTTTAATCAACTTTTCATCTTTAACTCTTCTCCAATAGGTATTCCAAACTTTCATATTCATCCTTACACATGTAATTCCATATACATGAAATGTCCTTGCCCCAACATGGCCATATATCCAAATACCAAAACTCTACCCTGTTCTTTAAAGGCTCAGCTCAATAATCAACTCTTCCTTAAAGCTCTGCCTCCTTCCATATAACTTCAATCCTACTGTGTGCCCCTCGTAGGACATCTATGATAATGCTCTATGTACTATATATGCTAGCTCCCCCATGAGACTGTCAACATCTGAAAAACAGAATATGTTTCTGATTCATTTCTCTATTCTGTATAGCATCTAACACAATGTTGAATATATGATGTTAACTGTAAATATAAAAGATCATAAAACAGTAATAACACTTTATAAAGCTCAAAGGATGTTTTTAAAACATCCATCACACATTATTTTATCATTGTTACACAATACTATAAATTTAAATGTGTGGGCAACTGAGCTGAATCTGTACTGAGCCCAGACATCACATGAAAATGTTTTTGCCCCTCCTCTCCCCTCCCCCAGTATCTTTTAGCTCACTGGCCCAACAATACTAGGAATCAAGTTGATATCTGGGAATATCTGGACTAATCACTAATAAGGCATTTAACCTTTTTTTTATTTTTTTTTATAAAATGGTATGTGCTTAAGGAGGATGGGTTGTGGGGGTGTTGAGATGTACATTTAAATCTGTTTGAGGGCTCTGAATTCTGGTTAATGAAGCCTTTACTGTAGGTAATTGCCCCAGTCACATCTGCTACCCAAACCAAGAGCCACTTTGTTAAACTCTTCATGAAACCAATAAAGGGCATGATAAATTTTTCCATAAAAGAGTCACTGTCAACAAATGTTATTTCCTTCCTAAATAATCAGAGTTGTACATAATTTGCCCAAGGATGCCAAGCAGTTATCCTTTCCATTATTATCTGCTATATTACTTCTAAATTTAAAATATATTGTCTGAAACTGAACTGAGAGTATCTAAGTTTTTCTTTTAGACTGAATATATTTCCATGTTAATAACATGCCCTCCGATAACAGCAAACATAAAAATTGCTTACATTCAAACAAGTCCAAGAATGCCTGTGAAAAAATAAAATAATCTTAATGAAAAGACCTCATCTTGACAAGGTCCACACTTCCCTTATTTAGGAAGTCATTCCACAAATATTTACTAATTTCCTACTAGTGTCAGAAAGTAAGCCTTCAGGAATCTTAGCAAAATGTCTTACCTCCTCCACCCCAAGGCTAGCAAAGTCATAAATAAAAGTAATTTGTAAAATGGAAGATATTTTCCATATGATATTATATTAAATAGAAAGAAATTACAATACTAATAATAGATTTGTGAACAGTCTAACCTTCCTTTTACCACTGTTGACACACAATACTTTTAAACACATAGATTATCTTTATCCAATTTTTATCTTAGTCTTTAAAAAAAACTTTTTTAATCAGTCTAGTTCTGCTGCATGGTTAACTAAAAGCTGCAGGGCATTATTCAACCACACTATCCCAGCAACCAGCACATATTCAGTTATACTATCACAGCAGAAAAAAAAAAAAAGAACTAATTGTATGATCATGTGGATATTGAAGCCCTTTAGTTCAATCCTAGATGGGCCTCAAGAGGATAATGCTTATTCTGTTGAACTCACTGCCAAATCACAATATGAAAGAGCCAGGATCAAAATAAGACCCAATTATACAAAGAGTGCATTTTATCACTGTCAGATTTATAAGAAATAGGTATGTAGCCCAGTATTTATAGAAAATTGTTCAAAAATATTTACATAGATGGAGCTTTAAAGAAAATTATCAAACACTTACTAGCCATAATGATATTCAATGAGAATCTCTTCAGGTAATATCAGGACAAAAGCTCAGTCATGAAATACTTAAGAGCAAAAGAATTCAATTTCATCACTCTCTAGCACTTAAAAAGAATTTCTAAACTGCTCAGATCTTTTGGGGGGAGAAACACATGTATGTGTTTCTACCATTAAAATACTTTTTTTTTTTAAGATTTATTTTCATTGTTTTTGACAGAGAGAGAGAGAGAGATACAGAGACAGAGAGAAGGGGGAGGGCCCAGAACAGCCCCCATAGGTGCACATCATTGGTTTTTCCACATAGTTTCACTCCAAAGGTGGGTGCGGGGCTGCACAGGACAGGAAATGGGCTGGGGTCTCACCCCAGTGAGAAATGAACTGGGGGCACTCCCCAGTCCAGCACATGGGTCCACTCGGGCCAGGGCCGGGATTCGATCCTCAGTCCCCGGGGCTGCAAAGTGAGTGCTTAACCCACTGAGCAATCCCCTCGGTATTTTAGGCTTCCCCTAAAATACTTTTTAAAGAATAAAAAAATCTTAGCTCCTAGTGATGATGCTCATGGCTAGCAAGAATATCTGTATTAAGTTGTAGGTACCATTTGCTCAAGCACCATGAAAACAAAACAAAATGAAAACCATATGTAAATACTCTTTTAAACAATTATTCATGAAAGTATAAGCACAGATATCCATAAATTGGCTTAGACTACTACACTTTAAATAGGTCCCAAAAACTATGCAACCTAGCTATACGGTCGCCTCAGCAAACACCTCTTGCTTCACCCAACAGTTAACCTGTTCTTTTACTATATATTTCTGATTTTTCAAGATCTAGGACTATGATAATAGATCTATAAAAGGAAAAGAGAGGGGGATAAGGTCTCTAATGACAACAGATTTATAATTCTAGCTTTTCAATTACATCAACAAAATACTTTATAGAAGCAAATGCTAATGTTTATCAACTCTGAAGATTCAAATCTATTGTATTTCTGTAGTTCTTGTGACACCAAAACTATTTTCCTTATTTTATTTAACTCCATTATCAATTTGGTGTGTGCTCAATTCAGAGGGCCTAGACTAAATGTACGAACTGACATTATTAGAATCAACATTTTCCAAGTGTCAAAGAAAACATTTAAAATTGAAAAAAACAAAGTTCTTCATCCAGAATTATACATAAGCCAGTGTTCTTTCTGTAAGTACTGAAAATAGATTTGATTTGATATAGATGGAATCATAATAGCTATGTGGGTTTTATTTTAAAAGGTTTGGTAAAGTTGATTTACTCATTTTATATGGGACAATCACATAGATTCACATTCTGGATAGCTTTGCAGCCAATAATGGTTTCAATTTTAAATAGTACAAAATACAGATTTGGGTTCTACTATGACTAGTGACATGACTAAGTCATGAACTTACTCTAAGCTTCCGTTTCCCTTTGGGTTTGCGAATTTCAACAGTAGGAATGGGAGAGGTCACTCAGAGTCCTCTCTGATAACTCAAGAGCATTCCAACCTTCTTCCTTCCCTAAAAAACCCGTTTTATTCTAGGGACTTTTTATTTTACCACTTATATAAAATACTCTAAACAATAAGACTGATCTGATGCCATTTGAATATGTCAGCAATGAATTTGCTTGTAAATTCTGTAGTAAAAGGTGCTTTTAACTGCATATGTAATTTTATGTCTCCGCCATTCAATTTTAATGTTCAAATATATATTTTCTTAAATTAGCTAGGCCCTAAAATTAGCCTTTTCTCCAATTTACCTACCTGAATGAGCTAAAGCAAAGAAACTGTTTTACTGGGCAAAGGAATCTTTATGTCATCTTCATATATAAAAATGTCTTCTAAATCTTAAAGTTATCTATGAAAAAGCAAATTTCTGAAATAAAATATACACAAACAAGGGAAAGGGGGATCAAACAGGCTAACCTTAATGTTATATTGTTAGACTAAATACTTGTATTTCAGTCATTATGGATTCACCACTAAAACTATTTACATATCAAGGGAAAACATTACTATATGAAATAACAGTTTACTTAGTTTTAGGCTAATTTTCAAACTTAATTGATTTAGTGGTGACTTGAATATCTCATTAATGGGGGTTTACTCAGGTTTAGTTTATACAAGCAGGTGACTTTATATCAATGAAAAAAAATTAATGTATAATGCCTATACTTACTACAACATAAATAACCCCCAAATCAACTGATTAGATTTAACTCCTCCCTAAAACAATCTTTAAGTCATAATGTTTTACCAACTATTTAATTATAATTTCATTAGAACATAAGCTCTTTATATACGATTTCACCACAATCTCAGTATAAATTTCTCATTTTTGGAAAAAAAAACTAATTACATGGTAAATTGCCTGTGGTAGGTAGCATCGGTTTTATTTACATTCAAAAGTTAGATTTTAGTTTGTTCTCTCAATTCCAAGCACATTTCGCTTAATAATTCTATCTAATCCATTAGATCTTATTTTTATTCATCATATGAAAGAATCCTAAAGTTATTATCTTATCTTAATTTTACAATATAAATTTACTGCTTACCAAAGTCTTAAGTATTTCATTTTCTCTTTTAAGGACATCATTTATAATTTTCTATTAAGTCTAATCTTTCAGTAAGTGTACTACAATCATTTGGATATTCACCATACAATGAAAACTATTACTACTGATAGCTTTAGCAAACTAAATCTTTCAAACTAAACACAGGAAAGAGAAATACAATAGTAATTTTTTAAATATCAGAAATTTTATCTCAAGATATGAATAATTTATAAACTATTTACAACTAGCTACCATTTACTACCAGGCATGTGTGTTTCCTAAAAGTGCTATTTCTCATGAAATACAAATGTATTTTTCTATGACTATCCACAAAGTAACACATAAAAAAGTCAAATTTACTTTTCAGGTACATTGTGTTAATCTCAAGAATTATTAATGCCATGTAATAACATGTCTATATAAATGCTGATACAGAAAAGACTACAAATCTAAAATGGAGAATGACATAAATTCACCTGTTTTTAATCTCACCATAATTTTATACATGAAGAATAAATCCACACAATGTAAAATAATCATCATCCAATTTAGTCAGAGATTAATTTCAATGAATCATAAATTGACCACCAATAATGAAAAACAAATATAAAAACAAGATGGGAAGTCATGAATCAAATTTTCTCTTTAGAAGAAACTTTCAAACTGAGTTAACATTTTACCTACAGGTAATTTCATTCCTGTCAATTTTATATGTAAAAGGGTAGTTCTTCTCTCAGAAAGCAAAATTTTCATTTCAATTGAGAATAAACCCATTTACAATGTTGATTAAAATTATTTCATTTCATTTCATGAAAGATAACCATAAATCATCAAAATCAACTAAAAAATCATACTGTAATAATATATACAGTAATATAGTCCTACATACTTCTTACCTATGATTTTAGAAAATTCAGTGCCAACATTTTTCTTTTTAGTATAATAAACAATAAAGGGTTATTAATCTTCAGAGTTTAACTGTACCATCATAATTTGTCTTAGCTAGATCTTGAGTAATTTCCCTTCCCTTCTCCTCTCCTCTGCCATACTACTTTCCTGTGACTTAAGAATGTAGTCTTCACATGACTTTTTAACTGTTTTTTACAAAAGCAGGTGACAGTTCAAGAAGTTTTTTGTTGTTTTTAAATAGGCTCAAAGCTAGTTTTTTCCTCAAATCAGTGAAAAGTTGTTGGGGGGAAAAATATTCACACAGTCTCGAAGTTTAACTCCAAATTTACTTAATAATTACAAAAGTAAAAAGGTAGATCCTCACACTGGAGAAATCTGGCAGAGATTACCTTAACCAAGTAATCAACTTAGTAGGATCAATATTGGGACAAATTGACATATGTGCCTCTGACGTGATGCCACAGAAAGCACACATAACTTAGTCATTATTCTTGCCAAAAATGTTTAACCTGAATCTAATCATGAGGAAACAATTAGACAAATTCAGAATATAAAAACATATGACAAGACAACTGAACTACTACTCCCTTCAAATAACATCAACATCATGGAAAGACACACAAAAAAGACAACTTAGGCAATGCCCTAAATTATAGGAGACCAAAAAGACAAGATATTTAAATGCAACATGCTATCCTTATTGGATCCTAGGCTGGGGAGGAGAAAGTTATAACAGGCATTATTGAAACATTTGAGGAAATCAGGATATAAGCTAAATATCTGATAATTTAATTATATCACTATTAAATTTCTTGAGTATGATAGGATAATGGTTATGTTAAGAAAATGTCCCACATTCTCATAGGAATTGCATGCTGAAGTTTTTAGGGGTAAAGGCTCTTAAAGTCTGACAATCCTCTTCAAATCATTTAGGAAAAAGAAAGTTTATGCATCATATATACGCATGAAAATATCCTTCAAAACAAAAGGTTGAGGGAAGGGTGTTAGGTTCTTCCATGGAGATACTTAAACAGGGATTACATCAATCCCATCATTTTGAGATTACAGATTATAATCCATATCTACAGATTATATTAGCAAACTGGCTTTCTATTCTCTTCTCTTCGCCTTCCTCCATCCCTACAAAGTGCCCACTTCTTCTAAAGCAGGGGTGGCGAACCTTTTGGCGATTGAGTGCCAAAGTTTATGAAATAAGAGTATACTCGCTCGACTTGCATGCCAACCATCGAGTGAGATAGAGGTATCGATTATTTTTATGTCTATAAGAGCATAAACAATTTTTTAAATGGTATTCACAGCTCTGCATGCCGAAATAATTGCTCTGCGTGCCACTTTGGGAACGCGTGCCATAGGTTTGCCACCCCCATTCTAGAGGCTTGCAATCAGTTCTGTGGTATAAACAACAGTATTAGAGTTTCTTACATTATCTACACTGGTCACGACAGTCAGACCTCCTGATCCATTTTTCTTAGCTCTCTAGTAGCTAATGCTATTTTTGCAACGGTCCACACCTCCTGGCATGAGTGGCAGAACTCTGAAATAAGGAAAAAAGCAATACCTATGACTCTAAATACAACCAAGAGTAAGAACTGCCATTATGCCCCTTCAGTGACAATAAAGCTAATTCCTAAGACTTGTAATACTGATGGGGCAATCATTTTTTACAGAAGGACAGATTCATTCCCATTATAATTTACATTTGTCCTAATCAAAATGAAAAGAGGTAGCACACATAAATTAAATCTTAAAACTACAGAGTGCATATTTACAATTAAATTTCTTTATAAAGCATAAACAAAATAAAATGAATATTTCTATCTCCTTGGGAATTAAAAACAGAATGCCAATTTTAACTAGATTTCAATCTCCTCACATTATCAAAATCACTTAAAATTTGTATATTAATATTTATACGTCAATCTTATGAGAGTAAAATATTATGCTATGCTAGAACCATATAAGATAGATTTCATTATTCCTTCATTCAAAAAACATTTTTAAGTACACACTAGCCTCCATATGATACTTCTCCCACTGCACTGGGGACTGTTAGTGCTTTGGGTCAAGCCATCACCAGTCCCTATAAGCCTGTGATTGCACTTTGTAATATTTGGGGGTTTCAAGATTGCATGTCTTTCCCACCACTGACTAGCAGGCAAAAAAATGGCCATAGAATTATGTTTATAAAAAGATTTTGTTTGGCTGATTAGGAGAAGTCAATTAAGCATACTGTATTAATCTCTAAAATTCAAACTGGGACTGTGGGCAAGAATTTATTCAAGCAAAAAGGTTTACTAAAATAAAATTGGCAGTTAACTATTAATATTAAAGTTCAGCAAATAATCATTGATGTTTTTAAATTTCAATAAATCTGTATGCTAAACAGAATGTTTAAGTTCAAAGCTCAATTTAGAATAAAATAATTTATTACAATATTAATGTCTTCCTGCTCATATTCTTCTTGGTTATAACTTCCTAATTCATTGTTTCCTGATCAGAAACCTGTAACAACTCTTTAAAATTTATCAAGTTGGGGAAGCCGGGATGGCTCAGTGGGTTAAGCGCTCACTTTGCAGCGCCGCAGACCGAGGATTGAATCCTGGCCCCGGCCCGTGCAGACCCATATGCTGAACTGGGGAGTTCCCCCAGTTCAGTTCTCTCTCTGTCTCTATCTCTCTCTCTCTGTCAAAAAAAAAAAAAAAAAAATTTATCAAGTTAAGTCCAAATTCTTCACCCTTACTTCATGTACTTACTCTATACCCTACCTTCCCACTCTTTCAGTCATACCCTACCTTCCAGGCAAACCTGCTCTTCCCACAAATTCATTCACTTCCTGCTGGCCCTGTCTATAGGCTACATCCTCTGACTGGAACAAGTTCCAACACAATCTAGATAACTGCTACTTATCCTGTAAAACTCACCTCAAGCCTCACTAATTCTGGGCTTCCTAGTCATCTTATCCTTTGTTTCCCAAGGTTGAATCTGATGGTTCTGCAGGATCCTGTAACTTAGTGATTTACACAGCTTACTCCACTATATCATAATTATGGATTCATTTAGCTACCCCAATAAGACTGTGAACTCCTTAAATATAAAGACTCATTTTACTGCCAAAGACTGATGATAGCTCTTGACTAGAAGAGGGTGAATAAACAAACCAGAAACCAAGAAGGTTATCAACTCTTGGCACCAAGGTTCACAGTGTTCATATTTTAAGTTTATAGAACACCTATGCATTAGTTCTGGAATTGAATGTCTTCCCATTTGGAAAACAATCAACCTACGTAGTATATTTCTCACATACTTACAGTGTTCTCTGCATTATACAATTTCTGTATCTGTCTTATACCCTTTTTAGACTACAAATTTATGAAGGGTAGAGATGATATCAAACCCCCATAATTTACCCATTGATAAAAATACTCATAGATGACAAGGAAGGGCATGCACATTTATTTAGTGTTTAGCCAGTGCCCTGCTTCAATACCACTATAAGGAAAGGCAATAAAGTTACAAATCTACCTTACAAGGATCCAAGAGGGTCATATCTTAAAGTTCTGACCTCTTTACAAAGCAACTTATGTTATGAAACTCTGTTTATAGTATAAGTCTAGACAAATTTCATAAGAGAAGGGTATCTTCAATGTTCTAACATTTTATTATCCGCAGTTATTTTACCCAAACATTAAAACTCAAACTCAAAAATGATTACCTCATCCTAAAAGTATACTTTAAAAATATTTGACATTGGGGAAGCCGGGATGGGATGGCTCAATGGGTTAAGTGCTCACTTTGCAGCGCCGGGGACCGAGGATCGAATCCCGGCCCCGGCCCGTGTGGAACCATATGCTGAATTGGGAGCTCCCCTAGTTCAGTTCTCTCTCTGTCTCTGTATCTCTCTCTCTCTCTCTCCTCTGTCAAAATAAATAAATAAATAAATAATATATTAAAAAATATATATATTTGACAAACATTAGCAAACACTGACTGTTACCCAGAATAAACCACTGTTTAAAAAAATTCCAAGATGTTTTTATCTTGATATATGAGTTCATTTTGTCATTGTAGTAGTAGCAGCAATAGTTACAATTATAGATTGTCTGTGCTACCCTAAGTATTATACTTTATTTTGTCCATACAACCCAATTTATAGCAAGAAAACTAAGGCAACGCTTAATTAAGTAACTTGACCAAGAATACACAGCTAGCAAGTGACCAAGCAGGGATTCAAACCCAAGCCCATTCTATGAACCACTATGTCATGTAATATAAACAGCAACTTCCCAAACAAGAGCCCAAGTGTTTATCCAAGTGACAAGGACAAGCTATAAATGTGTTTTAGTCTTCTCTCAGACTACTTCATAGATATTTCAAGCCTTTAAACAAAATGTCTAATATTACAAAACCAACTCATGTATATATCCTATGGGGTTATACATTTAAATCTAAGATGATTGCTTTGGTGTTATATTGTATCATCAGGTTTCTTAGTATTAATAGTATGTTATTTGGGTGGATGCTGGGATGGCTCAGCAGGTTGAGCACTCATCTTATAGTCCCAGGGACCAAGGATCAAATCCCGGCCCCAGCCCGTGAGGACCCATATGCTGAACTGGGGTGTGCTTCCCTTGCAGGAGGCCCCCAGCCCATTCCTGCCCTGTGCAGCCTCATGCCCAACTGTGGAATGAAAACTAATGATGTGCAACTATGGAGATTGCTCTGGGACCTCCTCCCTCTCTCTGTTCATTCTCTCTCTCTCTTTCTCTCTCTGTCAAAAACAATGTAAAAAATCTTTAAAAAAATAGTATGCTATTTTGGGTATATTGTAAAGATAAAAATACCTAATAACATAACTAAAATGCATTTTAAGAAACAGTAAGTAAAATGTCCCTATAAAGAGACTGTGGAAAATGTTGCCATCATGTTTTTTATGTTAACAGAGTCCTGCTAAAATTTATTTTATCCAAAATGAAATGAGTCTTACACATATTAGAGAATGAAATAGATTCCAAAATACCGTCAATTTGTATGACTACCAATTAATCTATTCCCTTCATATCCTTCTTTTTTTTTTTTCATGCTTGCTCTACCTGTCATATTCTCCCTCACTTGAAACAAAGTTGTCTATATGACCCACGTTTAAGTTTCCAATATTTTCTAAACAGGTTGAACCATATAAAATTACACTTTGTCATCACTTTTATCTATAAAAATGGATACTTCATATGCTTCAATCTAATAACTTCCACCACGCAATATATTAAAAAGAATAGATATACTTAAAGTTATAACTGTCCCATCAACTGTAATACTTTCCTGGTGGCACACAAAAGGAATAAACAGTTTACACAGTTTGGGGACTCAAAAGGAAAAAATAAAAAGTAATTATTCTCATGAGAAAGCATTCACAACATGTTATTAAGGAAAAGGACTGAGTTACTAAACAGTATTATACCAATTTCATTTACACATATAAACACCAAATATTAAAACTCTGTTTTAGACTTCAGGATTGTTGTTTCTTTGTTATCTTCATTTGGCAGTTCTGTTTCCTAATTTTATAGTTAAAATGTAGTGTTTCTGTAATTTCTAAAGACAACTTAAAAAGAAGTTAATGTTTGCTTAATTCTTTACCATAGAATATTTAATAAATTAATGAATCTGCTTATGCAATCTAAGGTGATAATAAAAAATTTAAATAGGCAACATTTTTTTGTTAACTCATTAACAATGTCCATGAGAAATAACATAACTCAATACATTATTTCTAAGAACAATGATCATGTGCTTTATTGGTATGTTTAAATACTTTATACATCAACTAAATAAGCCAAATTAACAGCTGGGTTTGTTTTCATCATCATTATGAAATGATGATTTGTGCTATCAAATAAAGATCGGACAAAAAAGTTAAAATATAAGGGATCAATGTGGAGTAGAGAGATGGAAGAAGATTAAGAGGCAGAAACGATCATTAAAACTAAATTAGAAATTAAGTAAATTAGGAACTAAAACAAACAAAAATGCTATAGTCCTCTACAACTTAAAGCAACAAAAATATGTTTTGATACTTAAATGGACAAATATAAATGTTAGAAGTATCTTCTAGGAAGTATCTTATTCTAAAATTCTGAGAAATGAAACCCAGACGTTTAAAAGTAATTTTACCTGCATTCCGTGCTAACTACATGAAATAAGCTTTGAGATATATACAAGTTCTGAGATTTTGCTGATTAACCAGCTAAGTAAGCAATCTTATCCAGAATGGGTTCTTATATTTATAAACCAAATACTTTTTAAAATATGGGGAGAAAAAAAGATTTGAGTTGAATAGACAAATGGACCATAAGGTAAATAGTTCAATTAGTCCGCTGTGGTTTACTGCCCTCTGGCTGTTGTGGTAGGTGAGATCACAGATAAACAGTGCAGCATAGAAAAGCTAGGAAGGTAGGTGTCAAGCACAATTTGGCAGGAAATCGGTTAGGCTTTAGAAGAGACCCTCAAATATACAATAAAGTTAGTTTTACTCCTTTCTTAAAAACATATTAAACATATCAACTAACAAAACATTCCAAAAACTATCTGAATTTTTTCAACCACCAATTAACAAAATACAGAGTAGTTTGGACATAATTTTAAAAGCCAGCTCTAGGAGACTTAGGTCCAAAAGCGTTACTACTCTACTCTAAAGGTCAGAAGTAGTCTTGACTTAGAAAAATCCCTTAGCATAATAGATGGAAACTTTTAGGTGAAGAGGTAAAAACTGTTATCATAAATTGAAAGACATTGATAAAATTTCCTCTGGTTATAAATGTGTGGTAGATACAAGATGTACAGCTTAGGATAAAGAAACTCTTATGTTAATTCAAAGTTTCCACGTATCAGATGTAATCTGAAGTCAAAAATTAGGCAACACTGGAACAAGTATTTCCTGGAATTACCTAATTACATAAAAAGCAGAAACAAAACAAAGGTAATCAGGCTATGCCAAAATCAGACCAAATCTTTTATATTAATCTTCCTTCAAAATACTAGCTAATTAATGTCAACTCATAAATTTGCCCAATAAGCCTGCACTAAATTTCTATGATCACTTTACAATTTTCTACCATAGTTCTGTTGGCAATAAACCACAACAGCCAAAGTCCAAGATAAACAAATCTGTTCATTTCACTGGCTTGCTAATTATAATTCACTATCATTTTAAAACAGTGGGTCTTAGTGTCATTTCCAACCCAACACGCCCAGGTGACTTAATAGTGGCTCACGTGGTTCTAATTTCCAGCATGATGGGGAAAGGACAAGACAATTTGAAAAAAAAAAAAATGGAGGTGAAAAGAAGGGTGAGAGTGAGTAAGGATGTTCCTTTGAGAGACACACCCATTATTAACCTCTTTAATATACCACTGTTCAAAAAATATACAATACAAATAATTTTTAAGGAAAAAAAATCTTACCCTGCAGTTCATGGTGTATTACACCCACTAGGTTGGGTTCGTCTCCCCACCAGAATATCCATAACTCTTTGCAATCTGGTTTGACATCACGGCGCCATACACACAGCAAGTTGGCTTGCAGACAGCGGATGAAACTTAACAGGATTGGATCATCTTGGGCTGGGGCGGAAATTATGGGTCCACAGTCCCCGTGCCCTCCAAAATTGTACCTACGCCATTTGATTCCTGTGAGTTCAGCCTGGAAAAGGACAAAAAAATTACAATAGTTTTGATTTTTCTTTTTAGTTACAGAACTCTAAAAACAGGCTTCCACGCAGATAAGCAAATTTGCTAAATATTTATATTACACTTCACATCATAACATTTCTCCCACTGAAAAATATGTCAATCCTTCTTGAGTTTTGAGGGAGAAAAAAAATTATTTCTTCCTATCCTGGTTTCTACATAGCTCTGTACATTATATACCAAAATACAAGCAAATAATCATTATTTCCTGTTGAACCATTTTTACCTATAATTTATATATATATATATAAAACTTTCTATGTTATTATTTCTTAGTTGATTCATAAGTTATATTTAGAAATCAAGTAAGAAATTTTAAAAGTGTAGAACTGAAATAATTTCTAAGAATTTCTTCAATTTCTTCCCATCTAGAAGCTATAGTTCAAATCCTTTTTAATCAAGAAAACAGTATGCAATAATACCACAGTGCTTCATTATGAACAAATAAGCTGCTAATAAAATTGATGCAGAGTTATCAACAATTTATTTGTGTTATTTAACATGTAAGCACACAAAAAAGCTTTGTTTCTATAAAAATTTAATGTAGTTTGATATTTTGTTTTTTAAACATTTTAAAACGTAAGAACTTTAAATGAAGAAACAAAAGTTAAATTCCTTACTTAAGTAGCTATAAACTACAACTATGCATTCAAAACTAATAGCAAAACTGATTCTTAATGTAATTCTGTACCAAACATTCCATGTGTCCTTGCATTCAATCCTTACTTACTCATCTCCTCCCCATCAGCCACTACCACCATCAATTTTTGTCAACAAGTTGTTTTTCAAAAAAACAACTACAAGGTAGGAAAAAACCAACCATTTCTTCTAACATAGCTGAAACAAATTTAAAGTGCTAAAACAGTCACTGTAATGAACACATTTTAGAAAAAAATATCAATTTTCTTTGATCCCAAAAAAGCTTCACTTCAAAGAAAAGTTTCCAAAAAAATATTTAAACTGAAACTATCTGAAGTTCAATTACCTGTCCTTTTTTTACACTGAGATATGTGAATCTAATCTTTAATGAATATTCTTAGTAAGAACTGATATTGGCATTATTTAGCTTTCCATTTACGTCACCTTGTTTCCTCTGACTAAAAGTACTACATGGCTTAAAAAACAAAATAAATGAACAAACAAACAACAAGTACTAAATAAAGGACCAAGGCAAAAAGTTCAAAATTAAAAATAAATATTTTAAAAAGGAAACTAATCATACCAGAAGCAATTATTTTCCATAATCACATCAGAAATAATTATTAGTACCTTCTGTAGGTTCTTCCTGTTTTTCCATACATATGCATTTTCAAAGTTGGAACAGACTGCATGGTTTTATATGCAGCTTTTTATTATAAATATTTTTGTATAATACTAATTATTTTTCAAAAACAAATTTTAATGTTTGCATAATATTCTATTCACTATTTGGAGAAAACAATTTATTCCATAACTGGACAATCTTCCTTTTTTTACACAATTGTAATTATAATTGGTGATTATCTTTAAACATTGTTATTTTCATGATTTTCTTAGGAGAGACTGCTTGATGCAGAATTACCAAAGAATATGCATATTTTAAGACTCATGGATGAGTGTTGCCATATTGCTTTTCAATTAATAGTCCCACCAATATAAACAATTTTTTCCCAAACTGCTTATCTTTTTAAATGCCTGCCAATTTTAACAGAATACGTTTTTGTACTAATTTGTAGTCATTGTTTGTTGAGAGGCAATCATTATCATATATTTGATCAGAGTATAACCGTGGGCCAGCTTTCCAGGGTTTGAATCCCAGTTCTGTACTTACTAGCTCTAAGCCGAAAGTACCTGGGGCAAGGTGCTTTAGTCTTTGTCTCTCAGTTGCCTCACTAGTAAAATGAGGGTAATAGTATTTACAGAGTTGATTAAATGAGTTAGTATACATACCGGTATTCACATAAAGCACTTAGGGACAGTAGCTGACACATGGCAAAAAACATATATGATACTATTATCATTACTAATAGTACTAGGACTATTTCAATTGTCTGTTCATATCGTTTTGAGTTTTTCTGTCATACAAGTTCCTTTGCTTCTTCAAATAAAAGTGTGTGTGTGTGTGTGTATTTTAATCAGAAAGCCTAACATTAATTTTTAAATAAATGTCAAAGAAGGAAACTAAATAAAAGGATTAAAAAGGGGCAGATGAAATCAGAAAAGTAAAAACCTAACTTTTATTATCACCTAGGCTGGTATTCTGCACCTAAGAATATGGGGGTGGGGAGAGATAAGAAGATACCAAAAAATATGAATCACTAATACCTACATTAACTATACTTAAAAGGTTAGAAAATTAAGATATATCAGAGATTTAAACATCAGGTGAGTCAGTCCCCAAGAAAATCTATGAACAGCAATTTACTCAAGAGAATACTTTTACCTGTAACATCCGGCACAGTTCATCAGACAAAACATGTGGCTTTGATTTGGGAGAATGGTTTCCTGATCCTAGCACTTCCACTAACTTCCTATCCGTTTTTCAATGGTCTCAGTGGTCAAGGAAAGCCACCGACACCTGCTCTATATTCTTTATGGAGTTGTTCTAGCACGTGATAAAACAAATACACGTGATATAGCAAGTCTACAAACATAACCACTTCATAACTAATTCAGACAAAATAACACAAAAATGTCCAATTATTTTAAAACAATTTAGTTCCTTTACCTAGAAGCTAAATTTAAGTATCATTATATCAGTGTTCATTGGAAAATGTAACAATGAACCACCATTCCAGCCTAATTGAGATAACTAAGTATAAAATGAATGGTCAAAGACTTAGCATTAAATTTTGAATTAATGTCTGATAAAAGGAAAGACAACTTAGTGTTACCTGTCCAAGAAAAAAATTCCTATCATGGATATGTATATTCAATTAGACTAAAATATGTCCTCATATACAATAATCATGTTCATATTAATATTTAAAAATCAATTCAACACAAAGTTCTTCTGACCCAGTTTCTGACAAATCTGTATCTCCAAGACTCAAAATTCTTTAATAATTTCAAAATTATGAAGCAACCCTTTTATTTTTAGATGCAAATTATTCCCCAAAATGCAATATTTCTCACTGTCAAAGATGAACAAGACATAACTATATTTAACTTTAAAATTACAGGGTTTTTAAAATAGAAAATCAAAAGATGAAATTAAAATTATACAAGGAACAAAACAGTATATACATATATCTAATAAAAACCATAACCATCACCACTTACTCATCACCTACTTAATACCAGACACCATACTAGGGTTTTCATACAAGTACATAATTTCTAATCTTCACACACAGACAGCTAAAGAAATTAGGACTTAGAAACGTTAAATAACTCTATAACACACGTGGCAAATAGCAGATACCAAATATAACTGGACTTAAAGCATAACTGAATTTAAAGCATAAATTCTTTCTACTGCCATGCTGCTTCATAAAAATTAACTCTAGAGGATTATAAAATAGTACAAAGAACCTGTCATCAACTGAATTTAGCAATGACAAGAGCTCATGGCTATACTTTCTAATTTAAGAAAGTTCATGAATCTTTCTTTAGTTTTCTTGAGGTATTAAGAAAACAAGTGTAAGAATGCCCACACACCATCCCACGAATAGAAGAGGCCTCTTTTATTTCATTTAAGTAATGATATGCCTTCTTTTACATGTTACCATAAGAAGATTGTATCCATACCAGCTAATTCTTAGAGGGTATATATAACAAACCAAGAAAATAACTATTCTAATAGCAAAAGAGACTGGAGGAAAATTTCCTCAGCAGTGGTTGTTATCTGTTGTACAGATACTCAAAGTCCTCAGAAAAGTGAACTTAACTGGTAGAGACTCCCCTGACCTAAATAGGTCACTACAGTCAGCTCAAAATGATTCAAATTAAACAGATTACAATAGAATCAGAATAAATGTACTTTTTAATAGCATGAATGTATTTTTTTAATTTTATATTAATTTTCAATGTCCTCTTTTTTTTTTTTATGTCCTCTTCTGTATGTACTATACATTGGAAATGAGCAGATAAATTCTCCCAGTGGAGATCATTTATTTGCACTGACCGAAGCAAGACCCATGATCAGATCCCTCATGACCAACAGCATATACTGTACTTGCAGTATGGCTTCCCAAAGTTAAAACTATATTCAGAGGTCATAGAACAAGTAAAACTGACAGGCCTATATATTGAGCCCAGCATGTAGTACCATGGGGAGAACACTGACTGAAGGTCAGGAGATCTAAATTCAAGCCCGGCCTTTGCAACCATTTACCTATACAATGTTAGGAAATCTACTCCATCTCAGGGCACCTCAGCTTCCCGACTGGTAAAGAGATATGGTTGACCTAGATACTATAATGAGTTCAAGTCTCCTGTCCCAGGCTAATTACATCCCACTCACAAAGGCAACTTATAAATGAGACTGAATCCTTATTAGATGCCTTAAAATGAGCAGCAGAAATAATAGAGTTGCCAGAAGACATCTGAACTTTCAAGAAAGTTGAAAGTGTTCTTAAACTACAGAGCAATTAGTTTAATACCAATCCCAAGCAGGATTCTAAGATGGTGTGTAAAAAAGGCAGCTGTCATCATCTGGGGCTAACATGAATGCACTAGGAAATCCCAAGTCTGCCTCACCTCTCTTCCTCCTGTGACAGAGTAGGGGAAAATACAGTAAACATATTAAGTCACCTCTCAACCAAGTCATAGAAGAGAAAAAGTCAAGATAATAGAAAACTTCTGTTACAACATAACTAATCAGCTTCAAGACAGCAGAGTAAACACACACATCTGTTTTTGCTCTCACTTAAATCCCTCTATTTGGGGCTTCCCCCACACACAGACCCTTATAAAATCAAAATGGTAGACAGGAGAGGAAATGAGAGTATCAAGATTTTGAAAGCTAAGAAGCAGATAGATGCTCAAGAGCAGGTATGTCCAACCTGTGGCCTTGAACAGCTTTGAATGAGGCCCAACACAAATTCTTAAAACGTTATAAGATTTTTTTTGCAACCATTCTTTTAGCTCATCAGCTACTGTTGGTATTAGTGTATTTTATGTGTGACCCAAGACAATTCTTCTTCCACTGTGACCCAGGGAAGCCAAAAGGTTGGACATCATTGATCAAGAAGTAAAGACAGTTATAATATCCAAGAAAACTGAATCCTAGCTATGGAGAAAGCAGAGATATGACCCAATTTAAACAAAAGCCCCTCAGCCTCAGGGATCAGAAATATAGGTACCTGTGGACGTATCTTTCTATCTTGAAAGATAGGAAGGAGATCAACAAAACTGGTTGAAAGTCTGATTAGAAGGCACACAGAACTCAGATACCCTGACCACTGCCAGTCTTTACCCCAGCTAACAACTGGAAGGCTATTCTCTGGGTCCAGTAGAACAGAAGGTGTCTACACTGGGGGCAACAGGCACAACTGAAAAACAAGGAACCAGAGTGAAAACAGTACACTAGATGAGCACATACAGAATGAAGGTCAAAAACCACCTTCTCCCACCATTTCCTTTTAAGTGCCCAGAAAGCTGGCAGCCAGTCTTTCATCCCCCAGAAAGAAAGGAGTCTGGAAATGTCTTCTCTGGGAAATCTTACCAGCTCAAGAGAAAAGATCTCAAGATATTGACATCAGAGGTTCCCCAACTAAAGAGCCCACCCAGATCAGTCAAGTGAACAGTAAACAAATGCCATGCACATACTCAGAATTTCCAAGCAGTTTTTTAGTCCATCATTCCTAAACATGAACAGACAAGCAGGAATTAGTAAATAATTAAGGGAAACCACTGAGGAGTTATAGAGACCAAAATATATATATGTATGTATGTATGTGTGTGTGTGTGTGTGTGTGTGTGTGTGTGTGTATAAAAGCAACTTGGAGGGAACAGACTACATTGGGCGAAGAAAACTTAAAAGACAAATCTATCATTAATATTCTTAAAGAGATAAAATAGTGCAACCATTAAGAAAAAACAAGCTGCTATTTCAGAAAAGAACAGAAAACCAAAAGAGAGCACTTAGAAATTTTTAAATGATGCCATAAATAATAAAACTCGATAGAAGGGCTGGACGATAGAGTTTAGGAAATCTCCCAGAAAATAAGACAATAAACAAAAAAAGAAAAATATGTGGGTGGATGGAGATAAAATTAGAAGAATGGCCGAGAAAATTCAAAACCAAACAAAAGCTTTCAGAAACAGAAAATACAAAAAAATAAAAAGAGAAAATGACTGATAAAATAATTCATGAAAATTCCCCCCCCCAAAAAAGAATGGAAATTTCTAGATTGAAAGGGCACTCTGGAGTTCCTAGGCAATAGATTAAAAGACTCACCGAAGGTATATTATAAACTCTCAACACACCTCAGACAAAGAGAAGATCCTCCAAGCTCCCATATAGTAAAAAGAGGCCACAGAGAAAGAATTCGAAATCAAAATGATATCTGACTTCTCAACTGCAATGCCAGAAGGCAAGAGTGCAATAACTTCAAAATTCTAAAATATATATATATATATATTCCAAACTAGATACCTATGCCAATCTAAATTATCAAGTATAGAAGTAGAATAAATACATTTTTTTAATTCTTATAAGAAATCACTTGAGACAAACTGATGACATATGCCAAGAAGCAGTATCTCAAATGCTCCCAGAATAAATACAGTCTTATGCAGTCTTCCACCAAAAAAAAAAAAAAAAAAGGGTGCCCTCTCTCAGGAAGCTACTGGAGGTATGCCCTACCAACAGGAGGAATGAACCAAGTAAGAAACCTTGAGATTTAGGAAACAGATCCAACATTGGAGGGAGCAAAACGATTCCCTAAGACACCAGAGAATATTCAGATTCCAGGTTGTAAACTATGTGTCAGTCAAGGGAAAATAACCCAGATTATGACAGATCAAATGGCTCTAGGAAAGATTCTGTCAAGAAGATGAAACTGATAGAACACCTGATATATCTGAAGGTCTTAAAAGGAGATTCAGGAAATAAACAAAAAGCCTGGGGATGAGTTAGTTTAAATACATGAGTTAGTTAAAATACATAGGAAAGTAAACAGTCAAAAGAAAAAAAAAAGATATTCATCTTCAAGTTACATAGAAAAGAAAAAATAATCAGAGTTTACTATATGGCTCAACCAGACAATAACATAATCAAATGAATGTTAATATTGAATACTGAAAATTACTATACAAGTATAACTATTTTGGTAAAATGGAATGATGGGAAAGGATGCTTGTTTTGTAGAAGGCAGAGAGAATGCGTCTTCATTAGTGGAAGATTCATAATTTAAAAATCTGAAAGTAACTTTATAAGCTTAGTATTTAGAAACACTTGGAATCAAGATAATCAACAATAGGGGTGAAAGTATTTGTGTCTGTTGGAGGTAAAGTAGAGGTGGCAAGAGCAGAGGAATGCTATTAGTTATAAACCTTGTAGAACTATTTCATTCTTTAACTATGTAAAAGTACAACTCTAATTTAAAAAAAAAATAAAAATAAAAAAAACTAATCAAAATGTGGTAACAAAATATATTTAATGCATACAAAAAGTTTTTACTAATATGGATAAGTCACACCATTTTACAGACTGATTCTGACAAATCCTAAACTTAAGAGCAACTTAGTATTCCATAAATTGTGTTGCAAAAGCCAAAAGGTATTTACCATGTGTTAAAATAGTGTGTTGTTTGGTTGGGGTTTTTTTCTCTTTTTTGGACTACTGATACTTCCAGCTGCATGCTCCCTTCTATCTTGCTCTGCACAAACTCTTCAATAGCCAAGGGGTTTGCCAGGGATTCCCTGTAGTGAGGGGCTAAGAACAACAGGACATTGGATCTCCCATGTGACTCTCATCTAACATGGTATCTTCATGTTGTGATGGATGTGGTAACTCTTCTCCATGCAATGAAGGTATATATCATAAATGCTTTCATATATATATATATATATAATTTACTGATTTATAATTTTTTCCTCAGTTGTAATTTTCTTTTCAGGCATCAGTTTACTAATAATTTTACTATATAAAGATAAGAAATAGAAAACTGGTTTAACAGAAATATGACTGAAAAGGGCTCAGAGGTTTTATGTGACAATAAATTCAACACAAGTAAACAATATGAAATAACTACTTAAAAAGGTACTGCCATTTTAAGCTACATTAACGAAAGTACAGTATCTGATCCTACACAACAGATCTTATTATGTCACTAGTCAATGTGGCTAGTTTTCAGCTCCTACCTCTATACCTTGAGAAGAATCTAGATAAAGTGGAGCACACTAACAGATAGACTAGGTTAGTGAGGAAACCTGAACATGACATACTGATAGAGGCTATATGGCTCTATGTTCAATCCTTTTGAGCAAAGAAACATGGCAGCAAAAATAAAAGCATAAAGCCACTGTTGAATTAAGTTGAATGAATTTAATATAGAGTTAAAAAGACTCCGAAGTAATTTGAAAAGTCTTCAATTATATGAAACACTGATGAAATGATATTGTTCAGCCCAGACCCAAGTGATAGAGGAGAATCAAATGCAAAAACTAATCATTAAAACAACAGTAAGGGCTCCTTTAAGAAAGACTCCCCAGCTGAGATGCCCCGAGAATCAATCATAGATATTGGAGGAATTGAAGAGAAGCTGGTCAATACTAGATATGGCTTCAAACATTAAAGAGTTGGTTGGACAATATGATTTATAAAGTTTCTTTCAAATCTGAAATATGAATCTCAAAGATTCTTCCCTCCAACCAGAAGATTTCCTAACTATAGTATCATTTGTATCATACGTAGGAAGCACAGAGCTAGCCTCTCTAAGAAAACAAATGAGGTGGGCCTTACAAAGCCTGAGGCAGCTGGAATTTGTGAGAGCAGATCACCATAAAAGAGAGTTATGCAGAAAAAGAGCTCCAGAGATCTGATAGGGGTTCTTTTGAGACTGTTCCCAAATACTGAGCTGCACATTCAAACAAAATTCAATGGGGCCAGGCAAAGAAAGGCTAGAGTGCTATCATTCTAACAGCTCAGATAAAACTGGGAGACAAGCCTAGTTCTGAAAAGAGTGAAAGAATATTGTTGAACACCTTGGGCACCAAATAGAGATCATAGAAGAAGCACATCTCAAAAGTAGGAAACTAGACTTAGCATAAAGACTACTCTCATCCACCCTGATAGAGCTTCTTCAATAATCATCATCACCATCATCTCATCATCTCATCTACAAGTAACTTAACTGCCAGCCAAAACAAAATTCTTTAAAGAAATAAAATCCAGACTTTCAACAACATAACATTCACAATGTCCAGTAGCCAATAAAAGAAAATCAAAAATTCAAATGTCCCACACATTTTAGTATATTTTGTTTTCATAATCATTCAGTTCAAGATATTCCCTAGTTTCCCTTGTGATTTTTTTTTTTTTTGGTCCTATGCGTTATTTAGAAGTATTATTTAATTTCCAGATTTTGTGTGTGTCCAGGGAATTCTCAATATTTCATTAATTTCAAGTTTAATTCTTTATAGAAATTTTAATTTATAAAATATAGTGACGTTTTATAATCAAGGGTTTAAAAGAAAAAACAAATTTAATGACAGATATTGAAGATTTTTTAAAAACTAAAAATTTATAGACCTAAATATGCAAAATATGAAATGAAGAATGCACTGGATGGGCTTAACTGAAGATTAGACAATGTCAAAAGAAAAAAAGATCAGGGTCCAAGCTGAAGAACAGAAAAGAGAATTTATGAAAACTGAAAGAAAATGAGAAAAGCAAAAAAGCAGTCAGAATAACAACAAGCAGTCTAATATACATGTAATTAGGATCCCAGAGGGTGAGGAGAAGAGGAGAACAAAAAAATATACATGTTTTGAATAATAGCTAAAAGTGTCTCAAATTTCATGAGAAAATAAATCTCAGAACCAAGGAGTTCAGTGAACACAAAGCAGAATAAACAACAACAAACCACACCAAAACACATCAAATTAAATTTCTGAAAACTAATGACAAAAAGAAAAGTCTTAAAGCTGTCAAGAGGAAAGACATGCTGCGTAAGAGGAAACAAAGATAATATTTACAACAGATTTCTCAACAGAAAATATGCAAGCCAGCAAACAAAGTAATGTGCTAAAAGAAAAAAAATTTCATATTTAGAATTCTAGTTCAAGCACAAATATCCTTCAAAATGAAGGTAAAATATAAATTTTATAAAAGATGAACAGAAGCCAATGGAACTGTACCATAATAAATGTAACTATAATAAATGCTTTAAAAAAGTTCAAGTACAAGGAAAATATCAGATGGAAATCTGGATCTAAACCAAAAAATAACAAGCACCAGAAACAGTTAATATAAAAATACTATGATATATGTTTTCTCATTTTTTTAATATCTTTAAAAAGCTACTTAATTGATTATAGCAAAAATAACGAAATATTGTGGAATGTATACTAGATATAGAAGAAAGTGTTTAACAACAAAAGCCAGGAGAAAACAGAATACTGTTCTAAGGTTTTTACATTATAAATAAATGTAGCATTATTTGGAGGTAAACTGCGGTAACTTAAAGATGCATATTATAAACTCTTGACCAATACTTAAAAAGAGGTATATCTAACAAGCCATTGTTGAAGATAAAATGAAATCATTAAAAAAAAAATACTCCAATGAACCAAAGAAATAAAGATTAGATGAGACAGACAGAGGGTAAAACCAAGAGAGCAGACTTAAACCCAATTATATCAATATAATTATATTAAAGATAAACTGTCTAATATTATAATTAAAAGACACCCAATTCTCATAATGGATAAAAATTTACAAGGCTCAATTATATAGTGCCCACAAGGAATGCATTTTAAATATAAAGACAAGTTAGGTTCAAGGCAAAATTATTTTTTTTTAAGATATATCATGTAACATAAATTACAAGAGAGTTGAAGTGGCTAGATGATTATCAAAGTTGACTCCAAGAGGATTATTAATAGGACTTAAAGAGCAAAGTTTTGTAATGATAAAAATGTCAACTCCTCAAGATGACATAAATACCAAATGTGTAGACACCTAGTAACAAAGCTTCAAAATATATGAAGCAAAAATTGATATATCTAAAAGGAGAAATTGACAAACCCAGAATTATAGATTTCAACAGGCCTCCTCTCAGCAACTGATAGAACAAGTAGACAGAAAATCAATAAGGATATAGAAAACATGAACACCACCATCAACCAACATAACTAAACTGACATTTATAAAACATTACACTAAACAATAGAATTCACATTATTTTCAAACGCACAGAGAACATTCACCAAAAGAATCCATATGCTGGGCCATAAAACAATATCAACATATTTTTAAATATTGAAATTTCTGAATATAATTAAATTTGAAGTTAACAAAATACTAAGAACATCCCAGTCACACACAAAATCTGGAAATTAAGTAATACTTCCAAATAACATATAAGACTTACCCAAAAAAAAAAAAAATCACAACAGAAACTAAGAAATACTTTGAACTGATCATGAAAACAAAATATACTAAAATGTGTGAGACACAAGTAAGCACTCAAAGAAAAATCTGTAGTTTTAAATATTTATATTAGAAAGGAAGACAGGCGTAAATATTGCTCTAAACTTCTTCCTTCAGAAGCTAGGGAAAGAAGTGTAAATTAAGTTAAATGTAAAAGTGATGGAAAGAAATAATGAACACAGAAGAGGTAAATAAAATAAAAAGACAATAAAACGAAAAGATAGTTATTTTAAAAAATCAACGGAATTGGCAAACGTCTCACTGGATTAATCAAGAGAGAAAGAGAAGGCAAATTACCAATATCAGGAATGAATGAGGGATTACTTCACATCTTAAAGATAGTAAAAAGATAATGGAATTATTATAAACAACTTTATGCCAATAATTACAACTACTTAGATCAAAAAACAAATTCTTTGAATCACCACATTTAACACACAGAAAAATATCTGAATAGCTCTGCATGTATTAAAGAAATGGAATTTATAATTTAAAACCTTCCCATAAAGAATTCTCTACAGCCAGATAGCTTCACCGGAAAATTCTATTGACCATCTCAAGAAGAAATACTACCAGTCCTATACAAAGATTTTCAGAAAATAAAGGAGGGACTACTTCCCAAATCATTTTATGAGGCCAACATTATCAAGACCAAAGACATTACAAGAAGAGAAATGGGAAGCCGGGATGGCTCAGTGGGTTAAGCGCTCATTTTGCAACCCTGGGGACTGAGGATTGAATCCCGGCCCCGGCCCATGCAGACCCACATGCTGAACTGGGGAGTGCCCTCAGTTTAGTTCTCACTGGGGTGAGACCCTGGCCCAGTTCTTGCCCTGTGCAGCCCCGCACCCACCCGTGGAACAAAACTATGTGGAAAAACCGATGATGTGCAACTATGGAGACTGTTCTGGGCCCTCCCCCTTCTCTCTGTCTCTGTATCTTTCCCTCTCTCTCTGTCAAAAACAATAAAAATAAATAAATAAATAAATAAATAAATGAAAAGAAGAGAAATCTACACACCACACCAATATGCTTCATGAACATAGATTTTAAAATCAGTTATAGGGATGCCAGGACAGATCAACAAGTAGAGCACTTGCCACTTGCCTTGCAACGGTGCGGTCCAGGGATCAAAACCCAGCCCTAGCCCGTGCAAACCCCATATGCTGAACTACAGTCCAAGTGGTAACCACCAGGATAGTGGTGAAGGTTCTCCCCTCCCATGTGGGAGGCTCCAGTTAGGATCCTCCCCACATGGTCCCAAATCCACCTGTGTGGAATGAAACTATGTCAAGACTAATGATGTACAACTATGGAGACTGCTCTGGGCCCTCACCACTTCTCTCTGTCTCTCTCTTTCTCTCACTCACCTTCTCTCAAAACAATAGAATAAATCTTTTAAAAAAATTTTAGTTAAAAAAATTAATTATGAATTAGCAAATCAAATCCAACAATACATAAAATGATAATCACCCTCCACATGGAATTTATCTTGGGAACTCACTTAGTTGAATTAGTTCAAAAGCACATCAATAGAATTTGAATCCAACTTTTCCATAGTAACAAAACTTATGATCATCTCAATAGATACAGGAAAAAAATATAACAAAATTTAATACCTCTTCATGGTAAAAACTAAGTAAACTATGAATTAAAGGGGACTTCCTCAACCTAATTAAGGGATGTTCAAATACCTACAGGTAACACCACAATTAATGATGGAAGGCTGAAGACTTTACACCAAGGATCCAGGAACAAGGCAAGGTTGTACATTCTTACCACTTCTATTCAACTTCGTGTTGCAATACAACAAGAAAAAGAAATAAAAGGTATACAGATTAGAAAAGAAGCTATAACATCATCTTTATTCACAGATAATATCATAATATACATTTATAAAAATTAAAGAATTTTCAGAAAAGCTACTAGAATAACTGAGTTTTGGAAAGTTGCAATATGCAGCATAAATGTACAAATTTTAATTATATTTCTGCATATTAGCAGTGAACAATTGGAAAATAATATTTAAAAACAATGCCACTTACCACACCACTGAAAAATACGAGCTAATTAGGAATAAATTTAATAACATGTTCCAGATCTATATACCAAAAACTACAATGTTGACAGAGCTAAAGATCTAAAATAAAAAGAAACTAGACCATATTCATGAACTGGAAGACCTAAAATTGTTAACATGTCAATTCTCCCCAATTTGATCTATACATTCAACAAAAGCATAATCAAATCCCCCTAGGGTATTTTTTGTTTTTTAACAAACCGACAGGTTGATTCTAAAACTGATATTAAAATGCAAAGTATCTAGAAAAGCCAGACCAATTTTGAAAAAGAACAAAAGTTGGAAAATTAACCTTGGTTTTAAGAGATACTAAATACAGGGTGAACCAAAAGTAGGTGGACAATAAATGATAAGATTTATTTTATGGTGTTTGCATAAATTTAATTGTATATGTCACCTTACAATCATGACAGTGTAATACTGGCATAAGAGTCATGTAGATCAAACAGAATACACGAATCCAAAAATAAAACCATGCATACACATACACACATATATTCAATACATTCAATAAATATTTGACAATATCAAATTAAATCAACAGGAAACATAGTCTTTTCAACAAGTGATGCTGAAATAACTAGATACCCACATGCAGAAAAGAACTTCAACCCTTACCTCACACCACCAAAAAAAAGAATTTAAAATGGATCACTTAATCACAGACCTAAAACTAATATGAGAAAATCTTTGCTGCCTTAGAATAGCAATTAGAACTCATATATAGCTGATGGGAATAAAATGGTACGATTTCTTAAAAGGTTACCAATGCATTATATAGTGAAACTTTATTTCCCACATGACTTAGCAAGTACATTCTTAGTTAGATGTACGTGCAGAAATAAAAACATATGCCCCACACAAAACCACCAAGTTCATAATAATAAATGGATGGATAAGCAAATTGTGGTATATCATTACAAGAAACTACTACTTAACAATAAAAAGGAATGACCTACTTAAGTAACAAGAAGCCAAAGATGACTATATACAATATGATTCTATTTATAAAAAATTCTAGGAAAAGCAAAATGAATCTATCATAATAGGAAATCAGTAGTTGCCCGGAGGTTAGTGGTTTCACAGACGCGCACACTTGTCAAAACTCATAAAACTGTACTTACTTGCTAAAAATTTTATTGTATGCAAATTATACCCCAATGAAGACAATCCAAAGTTATATATTAATGGAAGAATCCATGTCTTAAAACCCTTTAAAAAATCTATTGGGGAAGCCAGGATGGCTCAGCAGGTTAAGCGCTCGCTTTACAACCCCGGGGACTGAGGATCGAATCCCAGCCTCGGCCCATGCGTACCCATGTGCTGTTTCCCATGCAAGAGGCCCCCAGTTCAGTTACTGTCCCCCTGGTTTGGACCCTGATTGAGGGAGCGTGCCTATCATGTGGGAGGCCCCCAGCCCAGCTCCTGCCCTGTGCAGCCCCTGCCCACCTGTTTGGAACAAAACCATGTTGAAATATATGATGTACAACTATGGAGACTGCTCTGGACCCTCCCCCTTCTCTCTGTCTCTCTCTGTC